>JAOTQW010047353.1:0-18400 GCA_026260075.1 Sisor rabdophorus
CAATGTGCGCTGGGATAGGCTCCAGCAGACCCCCGTGACCCCGGAAAGTTCGGAATAAGCGGGTAAAGAGGATGAATGAATGAATGAATGAAAATATATTTCTATTGTATTGTATATATTGGACTACAACAATTACAGACATTGTATGGTAATGCAGTGTTGAACCACTAATTGGAAGACCCAGATTTTGAATCCCTGCACCACCGCCACTAGGCCCCTGAGCAAGGCTTCTAACCCTCAACTGATCAGTTATATAAAAAGAGATTAATGCAAGTCTAGTTAAGAGCATCTGCCAAATGCAAGTCTATTTCTTCCTTCCCTTTCAGCTGTTCCCTACAGCGGTCGCTAGATGGAATCAGCTGCTTTATTTAGCCCTATAGATTCTTTTCACACCCAGAAACTTTAAGTCCTAATTTTTCACATCCATATAGCTCATTTTTGCCTTCTTTCTGCACCTCCATTTTAAATATCCTCCTACTAATATCTCCACTATCTTTCCTCTGCACATATCCAAAAAATCTTAATATGACAATCTGTTCCCGAGACATCGTCTCCCGCTAATGTGTGCGTTTTAAATCCTGACCATCCTCATTACCTAATAACTTCAGCTCTTCTACCTTTAACTGTGCCACTCTTTTGTTCTCTGTATTTCAAACTGCCTAAACACTTACATGCATGGCATTTGGTAGCCCCCCTATTTTATTTCCCTTACACATTTGAACAATTGTGGGTGAAAGCTTGGTGGTGCTGGGAATTGAAGCCAGCTACTACTGTTCTTTTTTCATACCTTATTTCGCCTCTGTAATGTTATTGTTCCACTTCTCTACCTTTCATTCACACACATGTATTCAGTCTTACTACAACTGACTTTCCTCAATTATAATAAATAAACATATCTACAAAAATAATTAACTGGAACAACTTTTGGATCTGAAAATCTGTTACTACTAATAATGTAATTAAACATGTCAGCAGTCTACAAACTATTAAAAATTAGTAAGCTGAAGCCCACTCACCCTGGGGGTAGCGCGGATGTACACACTCTTATCAGCTCCACAGCTGATCATCTTTACCTTCCCTTCACTGGCTGCAGAGGTTCGATAACACACCAAGCACAAAAAAAAACTATCACTGTTGTATGTAAGCCTAAATGTTTCACAAGTAGAAATGCATTTTTTAATCAAAGGAATCATGCCAAACCTAACACCAACAACAAACAAAACTTATTGTCCTACCGGCAAAGCGGACAGCTGTGATAGAGGACGAGTGATCGTCCAGGGTCTGTAGCAGACTGTAGTCATCCTCAACATCCAGTACATGAATCAGGCGATCTCGACCTGCCGTCGCCAACAGATTCATTCCTAACAGATTCCAAACACACGTGCACAGGTAGATCGTAGTTACTATCCTAGTAAAACTCTACAAACTCACTGTGAAGACATGTAGGCCCGATATTCAAACAAAATTAAAAACCTGTCTCAGGTTTGGAATATTCCAGGCACAGGATCTCAGAGTCATGCATCTTAATCTTCAGAACCTCCTCCATAGTGTCAAGCTCATGAATTCTAAAAAAAAAAAAAAAAAGAAAATAAAGGAGTCTAATGTTATGTTTAAATGCTACAGGAAACATAAAATACAAATTAATTCAGCTGCTAAAAGAGTGTAACTAAATGGTAGCACAGTGTTTAAGATGTTGGACTGCTAATTAGGTTTGAATTCCAACACCACCAAGTTGTGGCTGTTTGGCCCTCGAACAAAGCCCTTAAACACCAAGTTGTATAAAGGAGATGAATGCAAGCCTCTCAGGATAGGCTCCAGCATACCCCCGTAAGCCCAAATTAAAGAATAAGCGGGCTAGAAGATAAATAAATGAATAAATGAATAAAACTACTAAATATGTGTAAAAACTTTCATTTCTACTCTCTAATGAGGCTTGATAGTAATAACAAAAGTTATGGGAAGATCACTACCTTAGTGTGCCATTACGGTCTCCTGAGGCCAGATGTTTGCCATCTGGACTCACACAGATGGTCTTGATGCCCATCCGGCTCTCTGCGGGCTCCTCTGTCTTCTCTAAGAAGCTGGTGCCCATTCCCTCTGCATCCAGCTGGCAGTCATTGTTACTGGCTGTGTAAATCACCTTCTGAAGATCCTAGTTGTGGCACAACAACATTTCTATTGGTCATTAATCTTCACAAGACAATCGAAAACCTTATCTGTGTACCCACTAACTCACTGTAAAGTATACCACAGCGCCACCTCATGGGCAAAATACTGTGGCCAAACATTTCATTACAGGTTCCCAATCGATTACAGAACTACAATTGACTCACATAGCTGAGCCAATTCCGATTGGCTGCGTTGACATGTTGCTCTGTGCTCCACATGCGGATTGTGCTGTCTGCAGAACAACTGAAAAACAATTCTGAAGAACCCAGTCTGGGCAGAGGTTCCTCTGTAGCTCCAGGGCAGATCTGAAGAAAAAGAGAGCTGCATTATTCACACCTTTCCACATCATACAATGTGAATGAACTGCACAGTAAGAGCTAAACAGAGATGAAGCAGTGCATATATTTTACCGGATTTGAATTTGAATGATCTCTAATGCTGCATCTCAGGAAATGCTAAATGTAGCCTGATAGCACTAAATTATACATCCTACTACATAAGCAGCTACATAAGCAATGTGTTACTATCAAAACACACTTCAATCCAGTCAGCATATACAACGCACAGTAGTTCTTTAATATTTATTATTTTTATTTTCTATTATATTTTATTATTACATTCTTTTATTTGTTTTTTTTCTATTCTGTTTCTAACATACAGTTCTTTTTTTTACTTCTTAAATTCAGGGGGGAATTATAAATTCACACCAAGAAGGCTCAAGTTTGATTTACAGGCAAGGGCCATTTCTGTGGAGCTTGCATGGGTTTACTCCAGTTTGCCCTTCAGAAAACTGGTATATGTTCCAGCTCCCAGAAATAAGGAATAAGTGGTTATTGAAAAGGAATAAATAAATATATGAATATAAATACATTTAGAGTGCTTAAAATAAGTGCTGAAGTTTTAAAAAATCCTTACAAAACTAAATAAACTGCAGCGAATAAGTAACACTTTCAGTAATCAGCTAGCCAAAGCTTTTGGAAATCCATTTGATACCAGCCAGAGCGATTAATGCCAAACCTGCACTAAACATCAAAAGAGCTTCACAGAGAGCTAATGAAGGTTTTAAATGTACCTGCAGATCCCACACACATGCAGAGTGGTAAATACCAGAGTACACTTTTCCCACCCGCTGCAAATCCTGAACGTCCCACACATACAGGCTATGGTCACTGTATACACACGACAGCCAGAGGTGGACAGGGTCATAGGTCACAGCTACTGAGTCAGGGTAACTGGAATCTGGATTTTTGGAAAACAGGTGGCTAAAAAAATAAAAAGAAAAAAAATATATATTCTGTTCTGGTCATATAGAGACAAACAGTAAAGTCTAACTGCAGCAGTAAATGTGCAACTACCAACACAAAAGTAAGTAGCTTACACTCCTAAGATGAACTGTGAAACTGACTGATCCCTGCTGCGGTCAGCTGTTTGCAGTAGCTGAGGAAGAAGAGTGTGTGTGTATGTATATAGAGCAGAGCTGGTCGGTGTGTTAGACTTAGTGTAAAAATATTAAAGGATTAACAACAATTACATACTGGGAGCACAAAGGGCCACGCAAATAAAATTCTTGCTTAAAGCCTCCTAAAGGCTTTGGCTGGCCCTGATATACAGTGGGCTAAAATATCAGATAAATATAAAGGTAGATCAAATGGCCTCCACAGGATTTCTGTGAATTATTTATTTTTAATTCATTCTAGATACAATAAATACTTCATTTTAATTTAGAATATATTGAATGTTGTGCACATAAGCCTTTAGATAAAGACAAAGTTTTTTAATTGTATCAGTGAGATACAATGGCGGGAAATTAGCAGCCGTATGCGTATCATATCAGTTTTAAATGGAAAGAATTAAATAAACTACTTCTACATACAGATGTTTAATTGGCACGCTGTGATTTTACACAACAATTCATCAACCTCTCCAGACCAGTATCAGTGGAGCTGATATTTTGTGCATGTGCTGAAGGAACTGTGCAAGTGTTCACTTTGTCTGACCTGTACTTTAAATTATCTATATTTATTATATTGCACAGTTGATCAGTAAAAGTCCTTGTTGCTCGAGTGAAATATTCTTCGTTTTAAGCAAGTGATTACTCCACCGTTGAGTGCACTTATGTGCAGTAAAATAATGATTGCTGCATGTAAATGCTTGCTTGTTTAGCATTTTAAAGCTTCTATTATTGTTATTTTTCATTTGGTCATTTACTTTGCTATTTGTGATAAACAAATAATGATCCATGCAGTGTGCCAAATGCTGTAAATGTAAATTTTTATATAAAATATAAAGCAGTATATAAATGTTCTGCTCCTTCCAAAAACATCCAGTCTTAACTGTCATTTATACACAGGTCAGTGGTTCCCAGATTATCATACCTGGCATGAGTGACATCGGATGTGTCGAGACCCAGGTGATGAGGACGAGGCAGGGTGCAGATAAAGTGCAGGTCAGACTGAGTGAACACTCTCACAGTTCCTTCAGCACACGCACAAAATATTAGCTCCTCAGTCACAGAAAGAGCTCTCGCTGTACTGGTCTGGAAATATTAATAAATTTATGTAAGTGCAAAATCACAGTAAGGTAATTAAACATTAGAAGTACTTTATTTAATTCTTTCCATTTAAAACTGATATGATACGCATACGGCTGCTAATTTCCTGCCATTGTATCTCACCGATACTTTTAAAAAACTCTGTCTTTATCTGATGGCTCATGTGCACAACATTCAATATACTCTAAATTCAAATGAAATATTCACAAAATTTATATGTAAAAGTAATTCTTTGCATTTAAAACTGATATGATACACCTACTGATGCTAATTTCCTGCTATTTTATCTCACTGTTACAATTAAACAACGTCTGTATCTGATGGCTTGTGTGCACAACATGCAATATACTCTGAATTAAAATTAAATATTTACACCACCCCAGACAATCATAATAGGCAATAGACATTAGCAGCACTTTGCCCACAGGAATCCTATTGGCAATTTAGGCCAACCTAATGTACAATGAACTGTGTGAGGAAACCTGGAGGAAACCCACGCAAGCACGAATTCCGCACCCCGAGACCCAGAGTCCAGGAATTGAACCCAGGACTTTCTTGTTGTTAAACGACCGTGCTAACCACTACGCCACCGCACCACCCACAAATAAAAAAAAAAAACTTTAATGGTCATTCCTAACATGGTTTCAGTTAGAATCAGACAAAAACAAAGTGTGCTTTGGCAAACATACTTACCTGCAGGTCCACCCACTTATCCAGCATCCTCTTCTCATTAAACTCACACAGCAGCCCTGAAGACGTGATACAAAAGGTACTTGCATATTTTCTGCCACGGCCACACGCTACATCACAGAAGTTGTTGTTCTGTAAATCCCCCAACAGACCTGAACGGCCAAGCAGTGGGACAGGAGCTATGAGCTGCAGTGCAGGTAGAACACAAAAGCGAATGTTTAATGTTTATTAAGCACTATAAAAGACACAGTAAATGCAAGACAAAAAAATTGTGTGTATGAATTAAGCAATAAATCTTGGTCAGCAGTTTTTAAACTATTTTGGACCAATGCCCCGTGATACTCCTGTCCATGCACATCAACTGGATGTTTTATTATATACATAATATGATACAATTCTTTCCTATCCAGGTAATTTACTTACCCATGTCTCTGAATTAACTAACTTTCGCCCAATGTGCGCTGGGATAGGCTCCAGCAGACCCCCGTGACCCCGAAAAGTTTGGGAATAAGCGGGTATAGAATGAATTAATAGTGGCAGAAATGGTAGCACAGTGCTTAAGGTGTAGGCGTATGCAGGATTCACTCCTATGGGCAAATTAGAGTAACTAATAAACCTAATAAAACTGTAGGATGAAACCTGAGTACCCAGAGGAAACCCAGGCAAGCATAGGGAGAACATGCAAACTCTGCACAAAATTTTTGTTGTGAGGCGTTCATTCTAACCACTATGAAAAATAATGAAATACTGAAAATAATCACCTTTATATTAGCAACATTTTTATTCTTCAGCATTGCTATAAAAGTTGAGGAAATCTGAAGTTTCAGACAGAACCGCCAAATATCTTCAATAGACACCACCAAATTTCAAAACCAAGTGACATCTCCTGTCTAAACTAGTCTAGTCTAAACATCTCCTAAGAGCTGCTGCCCCTGCTAAGAATTACTATTCTACACTTATAGAGAAAGCGTGTACGTTTAATAGTACAGGACAACAATGTGTGTGGAAAACTGTAAAAGGTCTGAGCAAAAGGGTGTTTCGAGCAATACAGAAACATTAATTCACTAAGTAAGCGGGACCAACTGTATAAATCTGTAGTAACAAGAATAACTAAATCTGGGGTAAGGGGATAACTTTTGGTAATAATCAGTTCATAAGACTGCAGAAGAAGAAATAATAGCATAACATTTGGCCCAAGTGTGTCATTTCAAGTATCTCTTCAGAGTGAATACACAGGAAAAGTGGAAATCGATGTGAATTGGAGATGTTAAAGGAAAATAATGAAAATAACCTGAAAGATATTTTTTCTGTAAATTTTGAAAGTAGTTTCAGGGCAAACTGTGCAAAATGTGTCCCAATACTTTGACTATACAGTGTCTCTCCAATATCTGTACAATATCTGTTCTCCTCATCTACAGCCCACCAACCAGTTCTAAAAGCAGGAAATGAATGTTCTTTTTAGAGGTACTTCACCTCCTTAAGAAGTTCTACCTTATTGGAACTGCATGGTTCTAGGTACCAGTACTTGACATGTCTATTTCCAGCTGTCACAAAGTAGGAGCTGTTCTCAGAAAAAGACACCGCCGTCACCTTACTGGACACCTTATTAGCAGCCACCAACATGTTTTTCTGTAAAAGTGTTGGATTAAGATGAGAGGACTGTTATCTGAAGTGTTATGACTCAGTTACTACTCAGAGATTGAATACATGGCTAGTCATTTAGGTTTACCTTCCAGGCCCACACGTTGACGCTCATATCATGCTGGTAGCCAATGCTAACAACGTATTTGCTGTTTGGAGAGAACGCCACACAACTCACACCATAATTGTGCTGCTGTAGCTCTGCTACCTGAGAGCCATCGGCCACATCCCAAACACGCACTGCAGGCATGTGACCATGCTGAAACAGAAGAGGGGAAAGAGAGGGCGAAACAAGTGAGAGAAGAAGGAGGGAAAAAAGACTTTTAAACCATTTATTTACACATCATAAAACAGTGACTTAATAAATAAACAAATAAATGTGTTTAAATAAATTTAAACGTAAGTAATGACCCCCAAATTAGGGAATAAGTGGGTACAGAAGATGAATGAATGAATAAGTAATGTTTAGTTAAGCTCTGATGCAAAGTTTATTTGAAACAGAGCACAAGGTATTCTCACAATACCACACACATTTAAACACATCCTTCTCAGTTATACTTTTAGTTAGTTAATCAATTTAAATTCTTGATTTAATCTAATTTTTTGCATTCACAGTCTGTGCAATCTGGTTTTTTCTGGCTGAGGTAAATTGCCATTTTTGCTTGACAAAATATAAACAGAAGAGAGAAACACCTTTAAAAAAAACACCTTTACCTCTCCAGTACCAAGATATTTGCCATCTGGGGAAAAGGCTAAAGCTGTTATAGTTTTCCTAAGGAAAGAAATGTAAAAAACAAAAAATTCAAGCCTGGGAAATTATTAACTGAAAACAAGTGTTGATTAAATTAATATTTAAAAGTCTGTTTATTACCTGGATGTGTTGATGATGTGCTGCTGGGAGTTTTTGGTGGGGTTCAGTAGCACTACTACACACCTACAAAAACCATACACACACACACATTCACATATTTAATTATGTGTAATTAGGGATTTTCATAGGTGTTAAGGTTTTTTTATGTTCAAACTGTCTTTTCTATTTCCTATCCCTTACCTCTAATCTTAACCTTAGTTCTGCTCATACGCGCACTGTGATCTGCCCATACACATGCCGCAGTTTCCGTTATAAAGTCTCACACTCACCCAGCCGGATAGGCAATAGTTCCAGTGCTAGAATTACACGCTAGTCCACTGTTTCCCCATGCTGTGATACCAAGCACTTTCTCCAGAGTTAACTGGAACAACACAGAAAAAACAACACACTGTCAGGATCAAAATTATAAAAGAAATCAAGGAACTTTTGTATAGATATTTTAACAGAAAGCTAAAAAGAAAAAGCGAGAGAGAAACAAAGAGAGAGCGAAGGAGAAAGACAAAAAGAAAGAAAGATAGAAAGCAAGAGCAGAAAGAGAGCAAGAAAAAATAGAGAGCAAGAGTGAGGAAGAAATAGAGAGAGTGAGAGAAATATAAAAAGAGCATGGGAAAAAAAGAGAGCGATTAAGAAAGAAAGATTGGTCTCAACCCTTCCTGCTCCAGGGGCACGTATAATCTTTTATATGACAAATAAAATTAGAATTTATTTATTATGGATGACAGTTAAAATGTGTTTCAATCCATTAGTACAAATGGTAAACTTAAATAGGTTGTTGACAAAAATTATTAAAAACAGTCTTATTAAATATTATAAGAATTGATCAAAACAGTTAATACATAGGAAAGTAAAAAATACATAAGTTAATATGCAGTGTTGTTCAGTGAATGTGTTCCCCATCATTTCCCCCTCTCAGTGTAGCTGTTTCTTGAAAATACACTAAATGGTCTGAAAAACGTAAATAAATTTACAGACAGAACAGACTTGAATCACCATTTTGAGAGGCCATTGGGAGGGTAGCCAATATCATAAAAATACTCTTATAACAACAAGGATGCAAAAACAGTGCCCTGGTGAGCTGTTTAGTTCTCTATTATTTTTTTTTTACTTTTTTTCCTGTCATAGTTATGCTGAAAAAAGTTCAAATAAATGTGAAAAATCTATAAAAATAAAAAAGTTCCATAATAACATACAGAATAGTATAACCATGAAAAAAGGATGTTGAAAGTATGACATTTAAAAGTAAATTGTATTAACAAAAAATATTTTCTTAGTAAATTAGAGTTTTTAAGGTAGATGGAAAGGGACAAGGACAGTAAACAAATGTCTTATTTTGCATTTCATGTTTGAAAATGTTATTAAAACTTAGGGTGGGACTGTAGAGTAGTGGTTAGCAGTTTTCTTCACAGCAAGAAAATCCTGGGTTTGATAGATTGAGGGGTCTGTGTATAGTTTTTATGTTCTCCATGTGATTGCGTGGGTTTGCTCTGGGTACTTCAGTTTCATCCCACAGTCCATTAGTTTGACTGACTCTAAATTGCCCATAGGAGAGAGTTTGAGTGCCTGTGGTTGTTTGTCTATGTGTGGCCCTAGGATGGACTAGCAACCTGTCCAGGGTGTATCCCCTGTCTCTCGCCCTATGTGCGCTGGGATAGACTCCAGCAGACCCCTGTGATCCAGATTTCAGGAATAAGTAGGTATCGAAGAATAATAAATGAATTTATTATTATTAAAATAAGAAGAATTCCTAAAAAACATTTTTTTTCTGATTTGATGTACGAATTTTATGATTATTATGATATATTGTAAGGGAAGTTTAATTTTATTGACTTTTTAAGAAAAAAAAATAATCCATTCATTCATCTTCTATCCCCGCTTATACCCTAATTCGGGGACACGGGGGTCTGCTGGAGCCCATCCCAGCGCATATAGAGCGAGAGACAGGGGTACACCCTGGACAGGTCGCCAGTCCATCGCAGGGCCACACATAGACAACCAACCGCGCGCACACTCACACTCACTCCTATGGAGTAAATATTTACATTAAATCGGATTGATTAAATCGGTTATACACTGTAGTTTAAAATATAGAGCAACTCAGTAAAAATTATAATAATGATAACAATAATACTAATAATAAATAGTCTCATTTTATTTTAAACGGTCTGCCTTACTTACACAAAAAGTGATTTATAAAACTTAATAAATAAATACCTTGTTAACCATGTTTTCTTTGTCCTGTCGTCGGTTCCTCTTCATTTTTTTAGATGGCGACCGGAGAAGATTTTTAATTCTGCTTTTAATTGTCGATCCCTCCATGATCTCTTTATCAAAGTTCCGCACATCCACTAGACGTGTTTGCTGCTGATCCTACAGAAACAACCACGCGTGGTCAGTGTCTTTCAAAAACTTTCAAAGAAATTATAGGCGCCTCCAATAAACAGCACCCGGCAGTGTATATTGATTGGTAGCAGTGTGAACACGTGACCAGCCAAACGGTTTCGATGCAATCTTTCAAGCCGGGATGTACCATGAACTATTGATGGGGGTGGTGGAATCTGATTGGACTCGAGTTTGGCATACAATATGTGCAAATGCGCATGTACGGGTGGTAAATTTAAGATATAATGATTAAACTATGTTTTTATTTTTTTAAAAATCAATAAAACAAATTTCCCTTACAATGTGACATAATTAATTATCGAATAATACATCAATCAAATTTTGTCACAAAATGTGTGTCGGGAATTCTTAATAATAGTTTATTAATAATTAATTGTGATCAATACATTTAGATACAAAGATAAATGATAGTACCATTGAAAGAGTAATAAATACAGGATAATAAATAACTCATAATAAAAACTTACATATATACAATCAGATCTGAATACAACTTTTTAATAAGAAACTAGGAAAATTAGCTTATTCTAATTAAATAGTTCCAGCCCCACCACCGCAAGTCAGCCTCTGTTGGGTCCTTGAGCAAGACCTACAACCCTTCCTGCTACAGGGGCGCTGTATATTTGGCTCTGCACTCTGACCCTAAGATGGGATCTAAGATGGGATATGTATACAAAAGATTCACTGTACTGAAGAGTCCTTGTGACTAATAACATTTACATTGAATTGTGATTCCTCTTTTCCAACGAGGGTGTGGCCAACAAGCCTGTGAATGTATGATCTCATTGGCAGTGCAGTAGGGTAGTGGTTTACACGGTCACCTCACAGCAAAAAGGTCCTGGGTTCGATTCCCAGGCAAGGGGTCTTTCTGTGCGGAGTTTGCATGTGCTTGCATGTGTTTTGTCCAAGTACTTGGTTTTCTGCCTCAGCCAAAAAAAACATGTCTATTAAGTTGATTGGTGACTTTAAATTGCGGAGTGAATGTGAGTGTGTGTAGTTGTTCATCTATGTGTGGCCCTGCGATTGACTGGTGATCTGAAAATCCATTTCACTGTGTGAAAAACATCAGGGCCTGACGAGATTCTTTGAAAGATACAGGGTTTGGACCGCTAAGGGTCAGAGTAAAGTCCTTTTCTCTGATAAATCCTCTTTGTGAGGGGGACCATGGCCGGGAATGACCTAAACTTTAATCCTATTAAAAATTATGTGATCAAAAGCTGCAGGGACAAACAAACCCCCCAAATAGCCTGTCAAATTTCAAGTGCAAGATAAGTGCCATCAGTAAGGAAGTGGACAAGAAGCGCACAGCAAATATTGAAGTCATACATAGTAAAATTTAAATATAGTAAACATTTTTAATAAAAACATTTTTGTTTACACAATCTGCTCTCCATTGTTTTGAAAATACATTTGGATATTCATCCTTCACTGCTGAAGAACATGCAGAAATAGGTATAATGCTTTAGTTTAAGTCCTAACATGATTAATTTTTTTTTCTTTACTTGATATACCATGACCTTCAAATGCTCCCAAAGAGAAAGATCAAGTGGGATCAGATGGTTTTCATAAAAAAAAAAAAAAAAAAAAATCCTATGTATTGGAACTTATGGGACACCCTTTATGGAATATATACAATTAAAGGAAAGATTAAAAATAACTTTTATTGCTTTATTTGCACATTTCCTGCATCAAATGTAATTTGGATTAAATTAATAAATTGATAAAGTGTAAAGTGGGGGCGGCGAAAGTTGAATAAAATGTTTCAATTGGGTAGGAATAATAAGGAATACATGAAATCTTTCACAAAAAATAATTTATTTAGTCATTTGGACATTCACATTCCATTACATAAGAAAAAAAAGTTTTAAAAATTAGCTGACTACAAGGTTTTTAGACTGTTGAAGATGTTCAGCAATAATTATTCAGTTCAAACTGAATAGTCAGTAAAAAACATAATTGAGTAAGTGTTAATGAGGATATGCATTTCATTACATTACAAAATTTACATTCATAAACACTTTTGGAATGTGAACATAAACTCAAAAGCTTTTAATCATTTTAACCCAATATGAGTTTCTCATGAAATGATGATAGGTCATATACAGTTCATACATTAATTTAATGTTTCATTTCAAGTGTATTCTTAAGGCAGCACGGTGGGGCAGTGGTATATAGCATGGTTGCCTCGAAGTGAGAAGGTCCTAGGTTTGATTATCGGGCAAGAGGTCTTTCTGTGCACTTTCTCTGGAGCGTGCATGTTCTTCCCATGCTTGTGTGGGTTTATTCTAAGTTCTCCGGTTTCCAAAAACATATACATTAGGTTGAATGGCGAATCTAAATTGCCCATTGGAGTGAGTGTCAGTGTATGTGGTTATTCTCCTTTGTTGCCCTATGATGGGCTGGCAACCTGTCCGGGGTGTAGCCCTGTCTTTCACCCTATGGGTGCTGGGATAGGCTGCAGCAGACCCCATGACTCAGGAGTTAGGGAATAAGCGGGTATAGAAGATGAATAAATAAACTGTATTTTTGATGGCTCTTGTGTTAAGCACACATATATACCATCATTGTAATACTGCAAAAAAGTAATAAAAACGGTGGTATCGGTGAAAGTGATTTTTCAGGCTGAATACCACCACGAGTACAATTGCCCTTTATCTTTGACTTCCGGACCGACTAATTGTGTCTTTTAATTACTTAATAAATTAATTGCATTAATATGAAACAAAGACTGAAGTCAGAGCGTAACAACACATTTAAATAATCCTTTTTTTTTTATTTGGTTTACCACCCCTTTTGGCTACTTCAGTAACTGAAGGAGGCCTGCTCCTAAGTTGTCTGGGTCCTAAGAGATTAGGATTGGATAAAGCCTCCTCTATAACCACATCAGATTTTCTTTTTTTCCTGATCACTTTTTCTTGCACCACAGCCAACCCTGACGAAGTGCTAGTTTTGACCTCATCATTGACGGCCAAAAATGGAATCAGGCTCTCTTTGTTTGAGGGCTTTGACATTTTGAGAGTTTTTTCCACATGATTCGATTCTTTTGCTGCATGACTTTTGTTTAGCTTTTGTTGCTCTGAATTATCAGTCACTAACAGGTCAAGAGTGTTGGAGACTTCAGTGGAATTGGATTGCAATGTCTTTACTTCCGTATCAGGCTTTACAGCGTTTGTCTTTCTGAAGGATTGCAACTCAATGTCCGGCAATGAGTGCTTTTCTGCAAAGACAAACATTTATTCCATCAGTGGTATCAAGTATCAATAGTAGATTTATTTAATAAAGGAAATACAGCATAAAACAGGTCTGGAACTGAACATAATACTCATTGATTCATCAAGTGTTACATTTTGCCTGCCTGCCTGCAGAAATCATACAAAAAGAAAGTAAGAAAAAAAGAAAGAGAAAGAAAAAAAAACATTAGCAATGTTAAAGAAACAATGATCTATCAAAATAAAACTTGAAAAATATAGCATGTTTATTTTAGATTTCTATATCTGGAGCATCTACAAAGTCTCTATTAATGCGTTTATCAATATATTATTCCAAGAGGCCAAAACTCTAAAACAAATTAATTCTCTCGCACAGTTTGGACAGACACATAAACTAGTCTAAAGTCCATGCTGAATTATTTTAGTAAAATACAGTAGGTATCACTGGAAAAAAATAAAAAAACAGTGTGGTCCTTGTTGTTAAATTTAAAAAAAAATTGGCTGGCACAGTTTAGTCTTTTGTAGGCAAATGATTTAAGCAGCCACAATAAAAAAAGACAATTGATAACAATAATAATACTAATAATACATTTCTACTGTCATTAACAGTACCATTAACTGTTAAAAGACAAAGGATTTGGCTTGTAGGTGTAGTATGTATTGTACATCACTAATAAAGGTCATAATTAGTGTGCTGTAGATCCTATTTATTTTGTATTCAGTGGCATAATTGATTTTAGCATGGAAAATGTATATATTTCAACAGATCACAGTGTAAAAAGTGTTAATCAATTGCTAAATATCCTTATATTCACATTGACAATTAGACAATTTTTTTCACCTTCCATTGAAGTTAATGTTTTAGTAGGCGGGTTTACTATATTATCTAATTTATAAGACTGGCAGAAATAATAAAGGTCACAAAATAAATAAAAATTTTGAACATTTTATTTTTGTCATTAAGCAGTAAAATGACTAACTATTTGAAATAAGTCGCTTTTTCACAATGTACATTATAAACCTAAACCGAGCTTAAACACTACACACACCCTTAAGTAAGGACAGGTTAAAGAGGTAGTTTTTTAATTTCATGCTACTTCTCTTTTGTGGATCTGGATATCCGATTCAGATCAATATTGAAGGTCACTAAAATTGCAATCCAACTAAGAATTATTATTCTTGGCCATGACACCATGTTACAACCTTACATAACAGATTCTTAAATATAGATAAGGCTTCATATCATACCATAACATATGATAGGTTAAATCGACCTAGCAGGAAAAAAAACACTTTCTCCCAATTCACATATAGAACACCACTGCCAATTATGATTCTGTTTATGAGTAGATGAAAGGTTGGCCCTCAGGTGGCAGCTAATTGTAGATCTGGTAGCACTGAATGTATGCCATCATAAACAATTCTACAACCATAATCCCGTGAGAACTTTATACCTCTGTAACCTCACTGTTTGTGGGGGGAAAATATACTCATTCCCACTTCCTGGCAGGTTAATTACAGCTCTGGGTATTTAAAACTCCTTAATTAAAGCCCTTCTAGTACAACGGGGCATTATCAGGCATGCAGCTATTTTATAGCTTTTGCCTGCAATAGGGCTGCACAATATAACAGTTATCAACACTGCACATAACATTATAGGATGCACATGTCAAAGAATTATTGAAGTTGATTGCAGACAGTGATTTTTGAATTAATTTGTAAATATTTAAGATTAAATGTACAAAATTACACCGAAGCCTATACATTTTGATTTTATGTGCGATTGTTAAAAATTCTTTATCTAAATCTCCAGAGAAAAATAATGAACTATTAATTAAATTTATCTATTGTTATAATTAGTATATGGTACACAACCAGGGCCCCACCCTGGAGCCAGGGTGGATGGATCTTACCCCACGGGTTCCTGCCGGGCTCAGCCTAAAGAATGGACGTGAAGCCAACCTTACAGGGCCCATGGAAGACCAAGCCGTGAATTGTGCATTGTGGATTGTGCGGCAGTCAAAGGCGGGGCCTCGGCGGCCCGATCCCCAGACACGGAATCTGGCTTTAGGGAGATAGAATGTCCCCTCATTTGGAATAAAAGAGCCCAAGCCGGTGTGGGAGGTTGAGAGTTACCAACTAGATATAGTTGGGCTCACCTGAATGCACAGTTTGAGTTTGGGATCTCAACTTCTTGAGGGGCTGGACTCTTCACTACTCTGGGGTTACCTGCAGTAGTCGCCATATGGTGGAGTTCACCCAATTGAACAAGAGGGTTGCTTCCCTGCGCCTTCAGGTTGGGCATAGGTCTCTCACTGTTGTTTGTGCTTAGGGGCCTAATGGCAGCATAGAGTACCCAACCTTGGGATCTCTGGGAATAATGCTGAAAACTGCTCAGACTTGGGAACAACGTTGTTCTACTAAGAGACTTGAGCGCTCGCCTAGGCAGCAACAGCTATACATGGAGGGGCGTGATTGGGTGGAACAGCACCCCTGATCTGAACCAGAATGTTGTTGGACTTCTGTGCTAGTCACGTGTTGCCTATATGAACACCATGTTTAAGCATAAGAATGTCCACCAGTGCCTGTGGCACAAGGACACGCTAGGCTGAAGGTCAATAATCAACTTCATTTAGTTTTTTTTTACAAGACGGATATAATTACAAAGTAAAAATTAGGCAGCATCTTTTGAATGGTTTCTCTGTCCTATTAATAAAGGCAAAAACTACAAAAAACTCTACTAAAAATAACTGCATAAAATATTAAAACTTTAAAATATTGGGCTCCAGAGTAGGGCAAATCATGTTTTGTACATTAGAAAGAAAAGCAAATAAATTATTTTTTTTTAAACAAGGAAAAAAAAATTTTGCAAAGAAAATGACCTACAGTCATCTATAAAAGTGGATCTTTTTACTGCTATTATAAATGATAAATGTAATACAGTGTATAATACTAACCTGTATTAGTTATAGAAGGCTGCCGTAAAGCCTTCTTGGATATTCTGCGCATGTAATTAGGGGCTTTACAGCGTCCAAGACGAAGTGGAAGTTGGTTGCCCTCACCGTCTAACCACCTAGTGTTTACTGGAGGGTTTGTAAGTGAGGTCTGCAGTGTGTTTTGGAAGTCAACCTGCTTTTGCAGATCACATCCTGCTTTGCCTTCAGCCTCCGGCATTTCTGTTTGAAAAGGAAAAATTACCTTTAACACCTTTAAAATTTATGAAACCAAATTAAAAGTGTTCTGCTAAAAAACATGCCCTTATATTACTGCTTTAATATAAACTTGCAAAAGCATGCCTAAAAATGAAGAATTACTAAGAATGGTATGTAACAGGTGGTGCTAATAAATAATGCAGGAAACAAATCTTACTAGATAGTTCTGCAAGCTTGCTGAGATAGACCAATTGTGTCTGCTGTAGGGCCTTTTTCCTCTTCTCTAAGTACTGGCTCCGGTCCTTGAGAGCCCAAATTGTGAGTCGAGCCTGCAACCATGCCAGGGAAAACCTTGTTAAACTTATTACAGGAGGATAGTCTCAAAATAAATACAAAAGGTAATAACATTTGCAATTTCCCTTATTTAAAAAAATCACAAACTCCCTAATTACCTGTTACATACCATTCTTTTAGGATGCCACTTTGAGGACTACTTGGAGTATGCCAGCACAAATACTGGATACAGTTGGATACAGACCAAACTACTAACCTGATTTAGTATGTCATGGTTGAACATTTTGGCTTGTTCCTCAACATTTAGTGCTTTTTTCAGTGCACCAAAAGAAAGCCGCATTTCATCTCTGCGAGCACGCTCTTTCTCAGTGTGACTTAGTCGCTTTTCTAGATCATCTGTTGGTTGGTATCCTGATTTATTAAGGCTAGTGGGATCCTGTAAAAAATAATGATCACAGCGATTTTAATACATTTATCCTATTGTGATATAATATTTCAAAAAATCTAAATATTTAAAAGTAATGACACAAAGCTAGACCTAATAAAATCTGCAGGCATTGTTAAAAAGGACCCTCGGACCCAGGCTTACCGCTGTTTTATTGAAACAGCAAATGGTGACCAATATGCATTTGTAAATGTTTTGTCAAGATAAAGTTTACTTCAGCTTGACTACGGTGGTTAAATTAGTGTAAAACGTGACATTTCCTTTTTGCCAGCAGGTAATGCTAGAATTATAACATTATATGGGCCTCTAGTGTTTGTGTGTGTGTGTGTGTGTGTGTGTGTGTGTGTGCGTGCATGCGTGTGAGATCAGGGCAGGACTGTTACTGACTGTGTGATGGTTGGTGCAGGTCAAATATAGTTTGAACAGACATTCCCTTGGCAAAACATCAAAATTCGCGAGACGAATTTTAAAGGAAAAGCAAGATCTTTAAAATTTGCTACCTTAAAAGCTGTTGGATTAGTGGTAAATAAATATAATTAGGGTTTATCTATAATGTTAATTTTTATCAAATCTCAGGAAGGAGTGTGTGATATATACTACTTTCAGTTGTCAGTGTCATGATGACTAAATGAGCAATTAGAGATATACGTCACAGCAAATTTTGTGGCGATCGGACATAGCATGCCTGAATTATAACTTACTTATTCATTGTGAACTTCTAAAATTTCACAGGCCTCAAGTGAGGAAAAAAATCTAAATCTTCACAATTTAACATTACAAAGGGTTTTAGATTTTTACTGACTGTTTCAGATTTAGATCCAAGACTCTTTTTTTTATAAAGTTTCTGTAAGTTTCACATTTACAGCATTTAGCAGGAGTTCTTGTCCAGAGCGAGGTACAAAAGTACATTAAGTTAAATAGCTCAATACATTTACATTTACAGCATTTGGCAGACGCTCTTATCCAGAGCGACTTACA
>JAOTQW010048257.1:0-18356 GCA_026260075.1 Sisor rabdophorus
AGGTTGATTGGTGACTCTAAATTGCCCATAGGAGTAAATGTGTGAGTTTGTGGTTGTGTGTCCGTGGCCCTGCGATAGATTAGCATCCTGTCCAAGGTGTACCCCCCTGCCTCTTGCCCAATGTGCACTGATAGGCTTCAGCAGACCCCGTGACCCCGAGTTCGGAAATAAGCGGTGTCGAAGATGAATAAATTAATGAATAAATTTATTAATTAATTGAATTTCGTGGGAAAGGTGGCATAGTGGTTCGCAAGGTTGCCTCACAACAAGAAGGTCCATGGTCGATTCCTGAGCAAGGGGTCTTGTGTGGGTTTACCCAGGGAGCTTCAGTATCCTTCCACATTCCAAAAACATGTACATTAGGTTGACTGTTGGCTCTAAACTGCCTAGAGGAGTGGATGTGTGTGTGTGTGTGTGAGTGTGTGTGTGTGTGTGTGTGTGTGTGTGTTTGTGTAGTTGTTTGTGTGGGCCTGCGATAGACTAGTGACCTGTCTAGGGTGTACCGATGCCTCTCGCCCTGGGAGTTGTCTAGGGTGTACCCCTGCCTCTCGCCCCCCGTGATCCTGGATTCGGAATTAAGCGGGTAAAGAAGATGAATGAATTAATGAATGAATTAATTTTATATATAAACATCAATACCCATGACCCATTTCATCATTAGTTTAGTATCTAAGTAAAAGCTTTATTAAAATCAAGTTTTGGATTGTTAGAAATGTGCATTAAAATCTATCATTATCTTTCGACAGGTATCAGTATGAGACGTCAATTGCGCATTTATCTGAAAACAATGAGACTCAATCTATTCTCCCATGTCTTCCAACTGGAGGCCATTCTCAAGAGAATGAACATATTACAGCTGAGAGCCAAAAAGGTAGGTAGTTTTTCCTTCATCGTCACCTCTGGCTTGCTTTTCAAGCACAAACTGACTTCTAATTTTTTATTTACGCTTCAGATTCCTTAATAACTATGTACTTAAATATGTAATGTAACTAAAATACCCATTGTACAAAGCACTATACAAATAAAACAATTTAATTGAATTGAATGTGACCTTTGCAGACTGTGAGAAAACAACTGGATCTTCGTTGTGGGTCCTTGTATTTCTGGGTAACATGCTGAGAGGGATAGGGGAAACTCCAGTGATGCCTCTTGGACTTTCTTACATGGATGACTTTGCCAGAGAAGAAAACACAGCTTTCTATATTGGTATAAGGACATTTAAACCCCCCATTACCTCCCAAATTGTTTGATTATACCTAAATCCTATTATATAGTAGTTAGTTGTATTAGCCTATATTATTGTAGGTATAGTAATAGACTTAAATCAAGCTATACTAAGTTAAATAACTCTTATTATCTTTTTCAAATTAATTTCCTAGTTACGTACTTGACATGTACTGGGGGGAAAATGGTTTTCTAACGGCCAATTCCACTATGTGCCTTTCTGAACACAGCATGTATACACACATTTGGTATCCTGGGTCCTATGGTCGGCTTTTTGCTAGGTTCATTCTGTGCCAAAATCTATGTGGATATTGGAGCTGTGGACTTAGGTAACATTCCTTCCTTCCTTTCTTTCCTCCTTCCTTCCTTCCTTTGTTAAATTCTTTCATTCATCCATTGATCCTTTCTTTTTTCCTTTTTCTTGTATTTTCCTATGGAAATCCTTTATTTTGTATTTTTGTCAGTAAATGGGTCTGTTCTTTCCACAGACAGTATCTCAATTAACCACAAAGACACACGTTGGGTTGGAGCTTGGTGGCTTGGCTTTCTAGCAACTGGTGCTGTGATGTTGCTGGCTGGAATCCCATTCTGGTTTCTGCCCAGATCCCTGCCTAAGCAAGTAGACGAAAACGCCAAAAAAAGTCAAGAAATTCATCCCAACGAGCAAGATTCATTTATTCCTGTAGAGAACGAAGACAACAAAAGCAGCCAACGATCTGAAAAAGCTGACCCTATCAACATGGCTGACCTGGCTAAAGGTTTTTTTAGTGCTATTAGCAAACTTTTTAGTATATTTGAATTTGACAAACTAGTTTCTGAAGATTATTTTAAAATGGTTAAATTCCAATTAATTGTTGCTTCTTATTTTACACAGCACACAATGCTTTTAATCGGCTATTAGTTGTGTTTGGTTTACTCAGCTATGGGAACATGTTTCATCAGGAGTTTGATGTAGTGGTGCTTTGCCATATTGAAAAATATTTAACATTAAACAGCCTAAACATCACTTACACATAGACATACAAATTAATAAGGACAAAGTCACATGTGAACACTTAGAATTTGACATTAACTAACCGTAACCGTAACCTAACTCTAACCATTTAAAATATTTTAGTGTACCACAGCAACACAAAAACCTAAGTCCTACATTATGATAAGCCAAATCAGGCCCTGTTCTTGTTAACCATAGTAGGCTGGGCAGACAGACATTTTTGAGGGTGAGGTTGAGGAAGTAGATACCAATATTTTTTTTTGGTCGGGGCTTTCCGCACCTCTTTACTATTTTTCTATACATTTAGCTGGGCTTAACCCATTCCTTCTTGTCTTAAGCCGGCCCTTCTCCAAATGTAGCTTGATGCTCAAGAATAATGCATTTAAATGCCTAGTTGAATAAATGTAGTGGCTTCTTTTCTAATTTAATTATTCCAATTTTAAAAACTTCAAGTAAAATCATTTAAAATTTAGCTGTCCACAGGCAGGATTACAGCACTTATATTGGTGTAACCTTTTGTTGGCTATACCTATAGTATTATAATATACTATTGTGTGTAGTGTATCAAGTGTCTAATAATGTTTGTTGCATGTGTGTTTTGGTTGATACTACAGATTTCCTGCCATCTTTGAGGAGGCTTTTCAGTAACTCTGTTTTCGTACTTATCATCTTGACCAGTTTGGTCCAGGTCAACAGCTTTATTGGAATGATAACATTTAAGCCAAAATACATGGAACAGATTTATGGTCAGTCCCCATCCAAGGTCATCTTACTGATTGGTAAGTGTTTCCTTGCATTTGTTCATTGTCACGTCCCAACAGCCATAAAGTAGAAGCTAAAAACAGAAGAAATTGGGTCAAGGCTAATGATTAATAAAATAGCAGGTGAACGAATTCAAAAGCTTAGGCAGTATCTAGGTTAAACTGGCTCAGGCAATAAACAAACAGCACATCAGGGCCTTTAGACGAGTTCAGACAATTGCAAAAGCTGAGTGTTTACCCTGCAATAACAGTGTGTGTAAATTTCTGGTAATGATTAGTAGCAGATTTTCATGCTTCATAGATCACAGTTTTTGTCTTAAATGCTTCCTAAGTTAACAGTTTGGAATAAAATTATGAAACAAATCAAAATACATTAATTTATTTTGTTTATGTTTATGCTATTTTCACCAGGCATTATGAATATTCCTGCTGTGGCCTTGGGAATTATCTCAGGAGGCTTTGTGATGAAAAAGTTTCAACTAAGCATAATCGGTGCAGCCAGGATTTCAATTTCTGCTACTTTTCTCGCTTTTATTCTCATGCTGAGCCAGTACTTTCTGTCTTGTGAAAATGCACAAGTAGCAGGGCTTACTGTGTCATATGAGGGGTGAATATATTCCCAAGGCTTCCTTATGATGTCATAAAATGTAAGGCTACTCTGTGATTTCTCAAAAAAACTATCATTATAAAACTCCCCTTTCTCCCTTTCAGTTTTCAGAACATTTCCTTCCACCAGCAGAGTTTGGTGTCACACTGTAACTCAAAGTGCTTCTGCTCTCTAAAACACTGGGATCCAGTATGTGCCAACAATGGTCTCACATACTCCACACCTTGCCTTGCAGGTTGCCAGAGCACCACTGGATTTGGCAAAGATATGGTAATTTATTTTCTCCTTTAAATAGTAAATTGCATCACATGTATGTCATATCAAGTGTACTATCAATACAGTTATCAGTTTGTACAGTAGTCCACAGTAGGTAGCTATGGCCTTTTTAGTTTAAGTAGATATGGTTCATAAAGCTTTAAAACCATTTTTAAAATTCTGCTTGTTTAAGACTATGTATACTTTAGATTAGTTATTATATATTGTATGTGTGCTATGGACAAGATGGTGGATGTCCTTTTCCAAGATACATACATATATCTAATTTATACAACTGGGCAATTCTGGGTTATTAGCCTTGTTTAGGGGCCCACAGTGGTGGCTCGTTGGTGCTGGAAATTGAACCCCAGTTTTTCTGGTCCAACATTTCACTGAGCTATCACTTTCCCCTAGAATATAGTTAAAGTGTATTATTAATAAATTTAAATAAGTGTATTATTTACTTTAAAGAGTTGTGTTAACCAAAATTTTACTTTACTTGTGTAAAGTTTCATCACAATATTGCCACAATTTTATTAGATTGAATTATAAAGGGGCGTGTAAACACACTGAGTTTTTAATTTTAAATAGTTGAAAATGTATTCAATTTGAGGGCTGCGCAGTGGCCTAGTGGTCACCACACAGCAAGAAGGTCTCGGGTTCAATTCCTGGGCAAGGAGTCTTTTTGTAAGGAGTTTGCATGTTCTCCTGGCACTTACGTGGGTTCACTTCGGATTTTCCAATTTCCTCCCACAGTCCAAAAAGTTGTACATAAGGTTGATTGGTGATTCTAAATTGCCCATAGTAGTAAGTGTGTGTGGTTGTGGATGTGGGTGTACAATATAAATCTCTTCTTGCTGTCCAGATGTGATAGGACACTGAGGAGACATAAAACCATATTTCATCTGTCTCTTTGAGTCCTGGATAAACATCTGTAACTGAAATTGCCCTTTTTTTAAGGTCTTTCACAATTGCTCATGTGTTGCTGAAACACCGTTACATAGTTTGAACACATCTGCAGTGTTGGGACAGTGTCCCCGCAAAGACAACTGTGACTTTATGTTCAAGATTTACATGGTGGTGACTGTAATAGGTGCCTTTCTCTCAGCCAGTGGAGCCACTCCTGCATATTTTGTTTTGCTCAGGTATGTCATTCTGTAAACCAATCGTCATTCTGGATTGCTATGACTGCAATCAATATAATCAGAATTTAAGAAAAATTATATTTTTTTCTACCATTTAGATCAATTCAACCAGACCTGAAGTCACTGGCTCTTGGAATGCAGACATTAATAGTCAGGACTCTGGGTAAGAGGATTGGCATTTTACATTACATTCTGTTTTTAATCTAATCATAGATATCAGTGCTTGATTTAATCATAGATTTTTTTAGGTGGAATTCCTCCTCCAATATATTTTGGAGCTTTGATTGACAGGACCTGTCTGAAGTGGGGAACAAAGCAATGTGGGGGCAGAGGTGCATGTCGACTCTACAACGCAAATGCATTTAGGTGATTACATGCATATTTAAATAGCAAACATTATTACAATCTATTATTGATGAGTGTCTATGGCAGTTGCTCTTAACCTATTTTTGATTAGTTTAACCAAGTTGAAAACCTCCACCCCAACCCATTGTGCCTTGAAGGCCAATTGATCATTTAACTCAGTTGTTCCCAACCCTTTTTTGTCTGAATCCCATTTTTCCACCAAAAAAAATATTTTAGGGCGCCCTTCACATTTAACATCATGGCTGTTCCTACATTTTGTGTTTCCAGTAGTGCTGCATTGTGAATTGGTGGACTCTTCCAACACATAACATAACCACTAACTGTGACAAGCTACAAAGCAAGACAAACTGCAACACGAGGGTATAAATACAAAAGCTAATGAGGGAAACTATTAACTAAACAAGAACCACAATGAGGGAACAATCAATCAATTACAGGATGGAAAGACTCACATGACAAGTCACTGACAACATAAACAAACATGATCAAACGAGCCCCCTAAAACATTAACAATTCTCACGCAATGTCTCACTGTTGCCTTCTGGTGGCTTGGCAGGGTAACATGGCCAGCAAGTCTGATAGTAAGATATAAGTGGCGTGTCTATGTTTACATTAATGTTTTTTATCCTCCAGAGTGACCTTCTTAGGTCTCATCTATTGCCTGTCTGCCCTGGGTTTTCTACTTTGGACAGTACTTTACAAGAAAATATCATACCGCCAACGTAAGCTGGCGCTGCAAAACCATGACGTCACAGAGCAAGAAGCCAACCACATGGCCAAGGATACTGGAAAAGCCCCCATAGCTATTGTGAAGTGCAAAGAAGAGCTGGATAGAGAGACCAGTATCTGAATTCTTGAAACTATCCTCTAGATATGTTCTACAAGCTCTGATTACACCATGGGTGACCAAACTCGGTCCTGTAGTGTTGTGTCAAACAACACACCTACTCGTAAGTTTCAAGTTTACCTAGCAAGATCTTGATTAGTTGGTGCAAGTGTGTTGGATTAGGGTTTGTGCTAAACTCTGCAGAACATTGATTGGACATCTCTGGATTACACAATGAAAAGCTTGTATAGTGTACAGTTTATAATGTGAGCTTTTTTGTGTGTCAGATCATTTGATTTTGTATTTTTTCACATAGAATTTCTTGCACTTTCCACTTATATCCTATGCTTTACCTCTTCAGTAAAAAAAATCGTATTATGTTAAATATTTTGAGTTTGGAACTTGTTTTATAAAGATTTAAATGTAATAGGAACTAATCACGAGTAACTATGTGGAAGCTTTAGGCCGTGTACATAATTTTACAGATTATAATAAATCGTCTGTTTATCAGATTAATAGACTTTTTAATCACTATTTCACTGATCATCTGCAATCTAATTCATTTATTCATTCATCTTCTATACCCGCTTATTACCGAACCCGGGGACACGGGGGTCTGCGGGAGCCTATCCCAGCGCACATAGGGCGAGAGGCAGGGGGTACACCCTGTACAGGTCGCCAGTCCATCGCACTCACTCACACCTATGGGCAATATAGGGTCACAAATCAACCTAATGCACATGTTTTTTGAACTGTGGGAAGAAACCGGAGTACCCGGAGGAAAACCCACGCAAGCGCGGGGAGATGATGCAAACAACGCACAGAAAGACCCCAAGCCCGGGATTCAAACCAAGGATCTTTTTGTTGTGAGGCGACCGTGCTAACCACTCCGTAACTGCAGTTAAATAACTTACCAGTAGAGGGCAGCACTGCTGTATTTCGCGAACAGTGTCTTATCCGATCATGAGCCGGTGGGATTTTTTTTAGACTATGATAACCTTAAGCAGTATTTAAAAAAAAAAGAAATAGAACATTTTAGAAACAAAAAGTTTGCAAAAATTAAACTTTGTGTGTCTTGATGGGTGAAAATGCATAATAAATATTGGGTGAATTAGTAAAAATAAATCATTGCAAAAATAAAATAAATGTAGTCACCTAAGGGAGTCATCCTAGAGAAAAGATTGAGATGCTTAAGTAACGACGGCTTGAAAAGAAGTTAAAACAAATGTTTCAAGTACATAACAAGTAAACATGAAACATGATAACTGAATTGAATAAATGTAGCTGCTTCCCCCACTTTGTCCCCCGGCATTCAATCCCCCATATTGAAAATCATTGAAAAAGGACACCATCAGTACTAAAGTTTTGTTAACTAACAAAAATATTCTTGCTTAATATTTAAGTCCAGAATGATGATAGTCACAATAGGCAGCACTTTCATTGCAGGGCTGTTGGAACATAGAGGCGCAAAGTGGGAAAGAGCAACTAAATCCATACGATTTAGTATATGTGTTGTGTTTGTGCATCAGCACTTAAATAACCAGACTCGACCTTAAACCATAATTAATTATTTCATTCATTCATCTTCTATACACGTTTATTTAACACAAGACCTTCTTGCTGTGAAGCAACTGTGCTATTGACTTTTATGTTTAAATTTTTTTTAAATATATTTACATTTAGGCTGCTGTCGCGGTGGCGTAGTGGTTAGCACAGTCGCCTCATAACAAGAAGGTCTTGGGTTTGGGTTTGAATGCCTGTTCTCCCAGGTACCTCCGGGTCCTCCGGTTTCCTCCCACAGTCCTAAAATATTTGCATTAGGTTGATTGATGATTCTAAATTGCCCATAGGAGTGAATGTAAGTGTGTGTAGTTGTGTGTGTGTGTGTGGTTGTGTGTGTGTGTGGCCCTGCGATGGACTGGTGATCTGTACAGGGTGTACCTTCTACCTTTCGCCCTATGTGTGCTGGGATAGGCTCCAGCAGACCCTCATGACCCCGAGTTCAAGAATAAGTGGGTATAGAAGATGAATGAATGAATATTTACATTCACAGCATTTTGCAAAGCAACTTTATATATTTTATACATTAGAGTCACACAGGCGCTCAATATTATTATTGCCATTTTATTAATATTACAATTAATATTACAATAATGGGAGGGTGAAAAGCCATACTTTTTGATATGCTGGACACAACCGAGAGATTCAGAACTTTTCTTTCACGGCACTTAAAATAAACTGCGCATACTGGGAACTGGTAACTGGTTTTCTAAACCACAGTATATCACAGGTAACAAGAAAGCAGCAGTTTCACCTTATTCTGTTCTGTTTCACTGGGGTCTGTTGCAGCCTATCCCAGCTCTTTAACGATGAAAGGCAGAAAGGGTACACCCTAGACAGGTTGCCAATCCATCACAGGGCAACACTCAGACTCACCCATATGGACAGTTTATTATCACCAATCAACCTAACCTAATACATGCTTTGACTGTGGAAAAAAAACTGAGAACTTGGAGTAAACCCACGCAATCACAAGAAGAACACGCAAACTACGCACAGAAAAACCCCTTCCTTGCCAGGGAATCGACAATGGGACCTTCTTGCTTTGAGGCAACAGTGCTAAACACTACGCCACCGTGCCGCCCCCTTTATGAAAAAAAGGAGCTGTAGGTAGAATTAATATAGGCGCTTTTACCAAAAAAACCCTTGGTTGCCACTTTTACAGTTAACATTTTTAAGGGTTACAGCTATCAAAAATCAGAACATTTGATTCCATTTTCAATTCTCAGTCGGAGCGGGTTTCTTAGCAACAACTTATTAATTATAAATATTTACCATTTTTTACTTAGTTGGTTTAATATCAGAACTCTACACTGACCATGTTATTATTATAATTTATAATCATGGTTATAAATTATAATAATAAAAGTTGGAGGTCTGCTGGAGCCTGTCCCAGCGCACATAGGGTGAAAAGACAAACAACCACACACCCAAACCACTCTCTCTTGTACCTATGGGCAATTTAGAATCACCAATCAACCTAATATACATGTTTTTGGACTGTGGGAAGAAACCGAAGTACCTCGAGTAAACCCACACAAACGTTGAAGAACATGCAAACTCCACCCCTTGTCCGGGAATTGAACCCAGAACATTCTTGCTGTGAGACTGTGCTAACCTCTATGCCACCGCACCGTCCCAATAGAATATTTAATATCTTTACTTCATGTTTCTAAGGTGTATCAAGATATTGTTATGAGATCACCTCAGGAAAGATGTTGAATTGAATTTCTGTTTACAGATTTTTTTTGTCATTTTCGCATCTCACTGAAGCACACTTCAGTCACAGCTCAATTATTTTTCCACCATCTCTTCTGTTGCCCCAAGTTAATTCACTTTCCTAATTTAAATGATCTGGTGTCAATTGCTGCTTGTGTTATGAGCAATTTAGTGTGTGGGAGTCTGGGCTGGTGTGTGTATGGTGGTGAGTAAGAGTAAATGTAAACATGAACCTGTGAATAAATAGCTAGAGTAATGAAGATTTAGTGTGACGTACTGTAATTTCCATTATCTCAATTTTAGGAAGTCCACGTATCGCTGTACATACTGTAGGCTTTCTCTGCTCCTTTGGCACAAACTGATGTTTCATTTTAAATTTCATGCTTGTAATCTGAGTGTTGAAGACCGTGAGGTTCACACTGTCGTATGCTTTTATCTGGGTTGTTGGTGAATATATTATCAGAATTAAAAAGATAAAGGATACAAATATAAATTGAAAAATGAGATGCATTATATTGCCAAATATTTGTGGTCAACTTAGCATCTTCCAGATTTATTCCTATTTTGCTATTTGATGAAGCTAGACTCTTTGAGACTTTTCACTTTAATGTTAAGCCTGATTAAGATATCTCTTCATTCAGCTGCAACAGTATTAGTAAGTCAATTAAGGAGA
The DNA here is from genome assembly GCA_026260075.1 of Sisor rabdophorus. NCBI lineage: Eukaryota > Metazoa > Chordata > Actinopteri > Siluriformes > Sisoridae > Sisor > Sisor rabdophorus. Next base: position 10,131 of record JAOTQW010048257.1, read on the forward strand.
TCTGGGGTGCAATCGGCATTTAAAGTACATTCCAAAGGTGTTTAGTGGTGTTAAAAACAGCACTTTGTACCGAACACTGGTGGGTTTTTTTTACCTCACACAGCATGTAAAAATGGAGCTATGGGGCTTTTTGCTCAGGGCCACTGTCATGCTGTAACAGTCTCTCAGCTCCTGTAAAGAAATAATGTAATGTTACAATATACAAAAACATTCTGTGCCTCCATATTCGTAGCAACAGTTTGGGGAGGGATCACATATGAATCTGATAGTCAAGAGACAACTTTTACACTATATAACATTTTATAAAACAAAATTATATGTTTATTTATAATGCTTCTTTACCTAGCCCACTTTCACATCATTTATATGTTTAACATAGCAGTACCAGCTTGGTGGTGTTGGTAATCGAACCCCTGATACTCTAATTAATGTTCCAACATCTTAACCAGTGCACTACCACTTCTGCAATTACATTATATACAAATTTAAAAAATAATAATAATTTCAGTAACATAATCATTTACAGTCTCCTTACGTAAAACTTTATGAAAAAGTTACATCAAAAGTAACTTTAAAAATAAAATAATAAAAATAATAATAATTTCAGTAACATAATCATTTACAGTCTCCTTACATAAAACTTTATAAAAACATACCAAAGATGCATAAACAGTGTTTCTTACATTTATTCACACTTTTCTACACTCGTTTTAGTCTATTAAATTTGACATTTTATAAAGTTTTCCTAAAACATCATTATTTTTAATATGCACACACAAACACACACACACACACATACACACACACACACACTCATGCACACACATATTGGTTCTAAACTTCACTTGCAGGAACATGGTGAGCCAATTTAACATATTACTTTATACAAAAAAGAGTACACTGAGTTCACAACTAATAAAGTGCACCTAAATAAACTTCAGTTGTACACTGAGGACCAACCTGTCAGCATGCCAAAGAACTTTTAGACCTTCATTTTTACATGTCTTCTGACATACTAATTTTAGTAAGATAATTTCAAGGTCAAATTATAAGGTAAAAGATTTTGTTGTGTTTATGGCTGGTTGTTGCTGGGGGAAGTGGTAGTGCAGTGGTGAAAGGGTTGGACTACCAACTTAAAGGTTGGATTCCTGGCACGAACAAGCCACCACTTCTAGGCCTCTGAGCAAGGCACTTAACCCCCATTTGCTTAGTTGTATAATAGGGGATATTGTAAATCGCTCTGGATAAAATAATGTTAAGTTTAACAATATAATTGACATTCCTGATCCAGGGGTATCATAGCTGAGTTAAAATGCAAAGGGATATATTGTAAAAAAGTATATGTGAAAAATGAAACAGATGGGAAATCTTAGTGGTAAGATAGAATGTTGAATACAGGCCCAGTACAATAAATTAAGCTGAGAAATACATTGTATTTTACAGAGGTGAAAACAGTAATAAAATAGTTTTTAAATAGTTATCAAAAGTTTAATTACTTTAGGTAGTTAATACAGTGAAAATTCAACTAAAAACAGCAAAGGTACAGGTCTACAAATCTACTCAAGTAAAAATAAAAAGTATATTATATACTATAAATTTATAAGAAGGATTCTAATGTAGTTTAAAAAAGACACAGAGATATAAATCTTAAACTGGTTGTTTTTGCAGATACGTGAGATTTTGTTAACTTTGAGATTTATAAATTGATTAATTGTATTTTTTACTAGTTATACAATTTAAAATGTAGTTAAGTTCAAAACTTTAATCTTAAGTCAAATCTTAAGTAAAAATAATTTAACATTTTAAAAACTACTTTAAAAGAAAGTACAAAACAAAAAAATACTTCTTCACAATGACACTAGTAAATGTCATTTGTTGCCCCAGTAAGAAGGGTGTAAAACGTACAAAACATTTTTCAAACTAAATACTGAACGTATAATTTTGCTGCCGGGATTTAGCTAAATGATGTGTTAAGTCTATTCATATAAGGTTTCCTGACTGCACATATTTACAGTCTGGGCTATGAAAGTCTTAGTCCTGCAATGTACCAAAGTACATTGGTTGCCCATAGTCATCAAGTGCTGTTCTCCTTGAGAGCAAGAACTTAACAAAGAAAAACTTAAAACTACAGATTTTTACACAGACTTTCCTCACATTTAAAACAATGTTTGCTTTAAAAGAAGTAGAAGAGTGTTTGGATACTTATTTAGGACTCAATACCTTTCTTAGTGATAGATAATTTAGGTAGAGATGACAGTGACTGTGTTTCTGTCTTGACTATCTTGACTTTCAGAAACGGAACTGATAACTTAAATACTTTTACGTGTTTATTTTTCTTTTTACTTTTACTCATTTTTACACAAATTTTTGATTTCTCCTTATATTACATTAATAACTCAGACTTGTTACTTTAGTTTTAATCTGATCAATATTATTTATTTTGCACATTATGCACAATCATTTAGCTCATTTTCCACAACTTTTTCAGTCTAATCTAACCAATCAATTTACTTGTTATTGCATTATACCGTCACACAGTGAACAGCGGCTAGTTTAAAGCTAACAACAAGCTAGAAAATGACTAACATGGCTAACCTAATTTACAGACTAGAATCTGTATTACTTTAAGGTAATTCTAATTTACTTTCGTTTACTTTCCTGGTAACTGATTTACTTTTTACTTCAGTACATGTCAGAGCCCAAACCTCTTTACTTTAACTTTAAGTATAAAAGTATAGTCTGCAACTTTTATTAGTGTCATTTTAAACACAAGCATCTGTATTTCTACTCAAATAAAAGGTGTGTGGAGTATCTCTGTTGAAAATAAAGCTAAAAAACCTTCAGATGTTAGGTGGGGCAACCAGGTTTATGTTTAAGTATGAAGTCTTTGTGTTGATGGTAAATATTTATTTACACATTTTCCTAATTAAAAGGATAAAAGGCAAAATATTGACTGCCATTTGTAATAACACAGACTGATTTCAGATTAATGCAGCTTACAAGCACTTTGTTTATACCAACCCACTGCTGTGACGTGACTCTTATCAACAGTGAGTATGACAACGAGGATGGCAAGGGCTTGCGAGTTTTTTAAACCTGTGCCCACCGCTCACATGGAAATTGAGCTCTATATTTGGAAAAATGTGATGTCACAAGTGGTTGAGGGAAAAACCTATAACAGGCTTGGAGAAAACCAGTTGCAGCATCTGTAACTCCTGCTGCTGCTGCTCTTTTCTGCACCCTAACTGTTAAAAGTAAGTTGGGTTTTTTTGGCTTTTTCAATCCATTTTATTTTGTAGAAAAAATATATTTTAACCAAAAATTTATTAATCTTTACAGTACAGCAATATTTGTAAAAAAAACCTGTCCTTTTAAATGTTATTCTGCAATTTTATAAAAAAATAAATAGCTACTGCTATTTTTTAATGTTATGACATTTTAATAGAGTCATGCTGTTTCTACAGGCTCGTATTTTTACAGATATGCTTTAAAGTCTAAATTGTTTCATTTTGTTTGACGTTTGGATACGTGAAAAAAATTCTCCTGAATATAAATTAAAAATAAGTCATTTTTATCTAGTATTAAGAATCCTGTCATGTATCATCTAAGACTCGCTGCCCTGCTTCTTCTGCTACTTGTGCTGCTGCAGTGTGTGACCACAGCACCAAACAATAGGTGAGCAAATGGGTCTGATGGGTTTTGTGATTGTTTTTGTGTTCAAAATCTTGATTGGTGGACTAAACTAAATTTTAAAAATTATTAGTTAAAAAAACCTAATAATTTATAATATTTTGTTGTGTAACATTATTTCCCAAGTGTTATTTAATAATGCTTATAAGTCACATCAAAAAGAATACTAATCACAAATATAAAAAAACTGTATTCATGTAAATACACAAGGTCCTTGGTATAACATAATATTTATTTTTCAAGAATGTGTAGCTTGTTGATTCTTGCTGTTCTAACATAAAGACGTTTTTACCAAAAGAGATATGTTCACCTGTGACTTGCTCCAGGTTATAATCCCACATAAACTGGAGATACAGTAGGTGATGATGTAGGTGATGTATTTTATGTGCATGTTATGATGTTGAAAAATGTCTTTGTGAGCCTATTGGATACTGTTTGCATTCTAGGTTTTCCAACTCATCTACTGGGCAGTTGGATGAAACTCTGAATAGGAAACGCTGGACAGACCCCGGCTTGCTGATGAACCCTTTCCTTCAACTAGCCGCTTTGCAACCTGAGATCGGACTTGACAGAGGCAACAGGTAATTGAGCTAAAATGCTGAAAATGCAGCTATTGCAAAAATTTTGTACAACTTTTTTTGCATAAAAAAGTGTAAATGAGAGAAAGTATAGTTTTTTCCTTTTTTTTAATATACTAAAAAAGAAACTTGATGCAGCTCTTAATGTAAGCATACTAAAAACCAGAAACAGTTTTGTGATCTGTGATTAAAGACTTTTTCAAATATTTTTATACCCTGCTAAAGTTAAATGCTTTTATAAATGATCTTATAAAATGATCTTATAAAATTCTAATGAAAATGTAAGGCTTTTTTGTAACATACATCCTTTGGCAGACATTCGTATCCAAAGTGACATATTGTGCACATTTAAATAAATGAGCAAGCCTGGATTTAGGGACTTGCTTAGGGGTCCAACAGTGGTAACTTGGTGGTGCTGGGAATTAAACACACACTACATTGGGTTAGCAGCCCAACACTTCAACTACTGACACCTCATTCACAATTATACAACATGCACTAAAATGCATTTTGGGACCGTCTAAGCTTTGAGATGGTATAAGCAGCACAATGAAGAAAAAAAACAATAAATAAATAAATGTGTAAATACAAATAAGTTTATTAAGCAATAGTGATTAGCGCTGTTGCCTTACAGCAAGAAGGTCCTGAGTTTGCTTCCAGATTATATACTGACTATAAATTAAAAGAATATGTACAAATAAATATAAATTTTAGTCTGATCGAGTCTCTAATAGGGTTATGAGATCCATATCGTATGGAAATATCTTTCTCACATTGTATCTGATCACAGCCCACAGCACCACATAATAAAGAGAAGATGCAACACGGCCACATGTATGACCCAGAGGCTGGCTGATTTCCTTATTCGTTCCAGTAAAACCGTGGGCACTGTGTACATCCCCACTAACATCGGTGCAAACACCTATGGCAAGAGGGATATCTTACTGCCTCTTTAGTCTTATTTTGTGTATTAATATACGCCACTAAGCCAATGTAACAAAACAGAGTATGAAGATGAAGAAAATGATGATAATTTTAATGATTCATCTGAAAGTGATTTTATTTTTATTTACTTTGCTGACTGTGTCTGTATGTTGTTAAAAAAAAATTAGTTATATTGTATGTTATAGTTTTTTTTGCAATAAAAGATCTTTTAAATTTAAATGCGTGTAATGTTATTATAAGTTTTGCAAACTTTCATTAATGAAAATTAATATAAGCAAAAATAAAACTAAAGATAAAGAAAAAAGAACAAAAGTTTCTGTCAGTGTTTCTACAGATTCTCTAAAAAATAACTCAAAAAAGTAAATAAAGAAATCTAATGAATGTCCTCATTATTGTTTTAATCTTTTATGTTTAAATTTATTTAACTAAAAATAATTGATAGGGCGGTGCGGTGCCATAGTGGTTAGCACGGTCGCCTCCCAACAAGAAGGTCCAGGGTTCGAATCCCGGGCATTTTCTCCCCATGCTTGGGTAGGTTTTCTCCGTGTACTCCGGTCTCCTCTCACAATCCAAAAACATGTGCATTAGATTAACTGGTTATTCTAAATTGCCCATAGGAGTGAATGTGAGTACATGTGGTTGTGTGTATGTGGCCCTGCGATGGACTGGCGACCTGTCCAGGTCTTTTACCCTATGTGCACTGCTCCAGAAGACCCCCGTGACCTGGGGTTCGGGAATAAACGGGTATAGAAGATGAATAAATGAATGAATGAAATAATTAATATAGTACTATCAATTTAAAAAAATTACATTAACAACATGCATCAGATGTTATAAGAAATGTAAACTCCTATTTATAAGCCAAGCAGGTATTGTAGATTTATAAAAGTCAAGCATTGCTAATTTCCAAAAAGACCTATTGCCAATAAAGTTTGCTATGCATTAACATATAATTTCTTTAATAAGTTTTAAAACATTACTAAAATTCTAAATGTTTTGTGTAAAATAGGATAGAGTGTTAAATGCATTCTTAAATAGATGCAATTTTATTGTTATTAAAAGGTACTAGTACATAGCAACAAAATGTTATTATGTAGCAAGAAATGCTACTTATTAATTAATTTAATTGGAATTAATTATCCTTAAAACTTTATCACCTAAGAAAACACATCCACATTGTTTATTAAATAGTAACTGTATGATATATTAATATAATTTTGTTGATTGTTAATGTATTTGATATATACACAACTGTAGGGGCACCTAACCTTCATATGTGTGGTTTCCTTACATCCTATTTCAGATTTTTCCTTCCTTTACTTCTATAATAACAACTGCATTGGCTTTTTACCAGATTCTGGAATCTGTGGACGTGTGTTTATTCAGAATTAATAGTATAAGTAGGATTGGGTGAGGAAGTAATGGAGATTTGGATTTATCCTCTTTATCCTATACTATAGATCTAAAGACAATTTTTATAATGTTATGCATGACATATTTGTATGCAGTAGTTTTTTTTACTACGTGCATCATAACTAATATTTTAGCCTTTTTTGTTTGCTTTGGTAGAAGAACTGCTATCTGTAGAAACTGTGTCTCTCTTCTGTAACCAAAGTTGTATAAAACAAAAATAGAACTCAAAAAAAGGTTGTAATTTCAAAACAAATCAATCAAGATGATGGGTCCTCTGAAACCCTTGAAACATTGGTCGTATATCCTCTACTGAACTCACAAAATTCCAGACTGAATGTGATGAAAGTCATAAATTTTACACAAACCATATAATAACACTGTTGTAAATCTCTGACATAAGTAAAATGATTCTCACTTCAATTTTTCACTCACAACAAAAAGAACCTGGGCTCGAATCCCAGGCATGGGGTCTTTCCTCCGGGTATTGGGTTTCCTCCCACAGTCCAAAGACATGTGCATTAGGTTGATTCTTAACTGCCCAGAGAAGTGAGTGTGATGTGGCCCTGCGATGGGCTCATGACCTGTTCAGGGTGTACCCCTGCATCACGCCCTATGTGCGCTGTGATAGGCTCCAGCAGACCCCCGTGACCCTGAGTTCAGGAATAAGCAGTTATAGAAGATGAATGAATTTTCAATCCAATGTTTATGCCATGTTTCTTTTCTTAATTAAGGTTTGGAATAATTAACACTAATAAATTTGTGAATAATAGCTGGTTGTGGATAATGTGGTTGTTGAACTCTGCTGCAGTGACGTGAGCATAGAGATTTCAGCGTCTGAGAGTTTAAAGAGTGTAAATGCTTTTCAGAGAAATTAAGTTGGCTGACAGGCAATTGCCATCATATCTATTTTTGCATGAAAAGAAGAAACCAGCCAGTAAGGCACCCTGACCCGAATGTTATAAATAGTAAAATTAGAACTGGGTTTATTTTATTTTTTCAGCTATAGTGCACTTCTAATTTTATCCAATTTAAACCTCTAATTGCAATCATAGTGGAATGTAATACTTAAATTTATACACAAATTTAACAGGATAATTATGTATTTACCTCGACATAAAGTTACGTATGTACATTTCTTAAGGTTTTTGTTTTGCTAATTTACAAAAAGCAGCAAAAAAAACACTGGGATGTTAGATTCTATTGTTTATATAAATAAATGGAGAGACAGACAAACAGACAGACTTTGACTTGACAACCTTATTAACACAGGTCACATCAAAATAGTGACTTAACAAATAAATAAATGGATGTGCACTAAATGTGTATTAAAAATGTCATAAGTGATTAATAATTTTTCTCTGTTACATATTTTCCATCTGCACAGAGCAAAAGCAAGGAGAGAGAGAGAGAGAGAGAGAGGAGATACAAATTGCTTGTTTACCACACTTGTTCTATAAGTGTTTACTGTTTCAAAAGAAATGTGTTTATCCAGGCAGGCTGAAAGATTTTAACAGCTTTTACTTAACCTTAAAGTTAATTATAGACGGAATTCACACACACACACACACACACACACACACACACACACACACACACACAC
>JAOTQW010049442.1:0-18320 GCA_026260075.1 Sisor rabdophorus
AGTTTGAAAAACTAAAAAAATATATAAAATATTTAAGAAATAAAAGAAAAAATAATAAAAGAAATAATTTAGTGTATTTAATGACAAACCTAATAAAATTTGTTACATACATTTCTTACATAAAAAAATAGGTCAATTAAAGAAATTAAATCAAATAAGACCAAAAATTATTTGAACACTGTTCTGCCGGCTCAACTACTACAGCATGGTTAATTGAAATAGTGGAGGGATTAAAAATTTGACAAAGAACTAAAACCAAAACTCCTTGGTCTCCTAAGACCAACTTTTTTTTGTCTTTTTAGAAGAAAAGATCATAACATACCGAGGTAGTTCTAGACCATTTTATATACATTAGACATTTTATGTCTATAAAATACCAGAATCTATTATAAAAATAAAATATCTGAGAAATGCATAGTAATAAACATTTTTAAGTTGATTTTTATTTTCTTAGTTTTTCTGACAACCCTTGTAAAGGCTTGTGCATGTCAGCCAGAGGCATGTCCAGCAAAAGGTAGCCTATAGAGAGTATTTTCTATTACTACAAATAAACTATCCACATATGGAGCTTAGCATATGAATTCATCAATGAAGAAATCATTTATTAAAACCATACAATGAATCAGTTGCAAGGTGTAGAATTGGACTTCAGTGGACGTAGATACAAAAAAGCAATTCCTAATTACATTACAGAAGGATAGGGTTCGTTTTGAAGGATTCAAATAAGCTATGAGGGATCCAGGAGCAACACTCAGCTGTGGCAAAATTAAATAATAATAATACAGTGGATAATAAACCTACTTCTCGCTTTTGCTGGATAAATGTAAGCGTGTGCAATTTCGTTTTTTTTTATAGCTATCATAATCAAGAGCTCGGCAAATGTGTAATTTATTGGCAGGCCAGTACATCCATCCTACAAAGTGCATGACATGCCATGTATTGAACAGCTTAAACCATGAAGTGCTTCTGTTTTTTTTTAATACCTCATGGGCATTTGTGGGATGACGAAAAATGATTAACTGGTGAGGCCTGCAAACCGCGAGGTAAATAGATTCAATCGAGTTAAAGCCCGCTCTCAACAGTGTTCATTAGCAACTGGGTGGAAAACAAGTAAGTGTGACAGCTGTGTTAAATAACTGCCAGCACAGTGAAGGATAAATATGTTTTAGCCTATTCAGATGTCTTTTATCATGCGGCAGTTTAGAACAGTAATGACATAGCGTATGAATGACTCAGATTGTTGCTCGTTGTTATGAAGTAGTTAGGCATAAAGCAAAAATTTGTTTGTTTAATGTCGCCAAACAGATTTTGCTGTGAAATGTCAAACATGGCTGGCAGTTAATTTAACACTGTAGTACTGATTTCAAAGTTGTTGTTGAGAAACATTAGATAAACATGTTAACACTTGAATAACTACAGTTTCAAAGCAAGCTCATACTAACCGCTTTAAGCCTTGCGTGGTCGTTGGGTCAGTGGGGTGCAAGCACGGGGAGAAAATGCCACATAGAAAGGCCCCTGCCACATAGAAAGGCAACCATGCTAACCACTAAGCCGCCATGCTGCCCTAAATACTGATAATAACCATATTAGTTCGGTTCTGTTTGATATATTTTTTTTAAAGTTAACTTGCCAATATACTTAAAATAATATCTAGAAAATCTTGGTAATAGTATAAAAATTGTATACATCAATACGTTTAAAACTTTAATGTAATTAGATATGCAGTGGATGTTTGCAAATGCTTTTTATATGAAGAACTCCCAGAGTGATAAATCTTAATCTTATTAAAATACAAACCTTATTAACAACCCAATTTTTAGCATCATGGAATATGCAGTGCCTTTTCCGGTATCAATTTCCTCCAGACCAAATGGCTATAGCCATAATGATGTCTTTATAAACAATCTTTTCTGTAGCTACAGACTTATAAATATATTTTGTAGAAGCCAAAGCTTAATGAAGTGCTGAGAATTCTTGACTGCAGGGATTTTAAATATTGGTGGATAGTATCCACCTTGGGGTTGATGACCTGAGTTGGCGTGTGGGAACGCACTCCTGAACTTTTGATTGCAACAATAATTGTTCAGAGTTTGCTGTAACATTCTAGCTAACGTGTTATGAAGAATAGTCTGACAGGATTTCATGGAGTTTTAGAAGGTTTTTATACATTCTGCAGTATTATAGCAAACATTTGCAGTCCCCAGCATTTTACTTTACTATATTTCTCCCCTTACTTTATACCCCAGATCTGTATTTTGAAGGGTGAGTTTAATAAAGGGTATTATTATTATAAATGTATAAATAAAAACCAACAAACAAATCAAACAAACCAACATAATAAATGTGTACATTCGGTTCCATATACAACTCTACAATAACAACTTTTCAGTATACAGCATTTGTAAAGTTTTTACCTACACCCAATTTTTGCCACTGGAGTCTATAGAAGCCCCCAATTTCCACCATTGAACCATATCATAAAACTGCCTCTCAGGCTTTCTATAACACAAGTATAGTTCTCAGCACTGTATTGTATGCATTGACACAGAATCTGGAAAACAACAAGCATCAACTGTGAGAGACAAAATAAGAAAAACATTCAGAAAAACGCATTTCAGGTTATTCAAGTTCAGGGTATTGATCTAGAAGTTTATTGATTTGCATTGATTTAACTGAATCTGCATTGATCAATCAGCAGGATTTCTGGTGCCCAGGTTTCTTTTATACAGGTAACAAGCTAAAATTATGTGCACTCTCGTAAAGGGACTCTTTTGAAAAAGTGTGCTTCTAATCTCAGTTACCTGTATAAAAGACACCTGCCTACAGACACAATTATCAATCGAGAATTATCATATTCTAAACTCTTCACCGTGACCAGAACCAAAGATGGATATCGGAGACAAGATTGCAAACCTACACAAGGTTGGAATGGGCTGCAATTCCATCACTATGCAGCTATGAGAGAAGGAGACAAGAGAACTGTAGTCTTTTGGGACCATAGTCACCAAAAAACAGTTTGTAACACACTACAACATAAAAGACCGAAATCCTGCAGCGCCCACCTTCCTGCTGCTCATGAAAGGAAATGGACAGGCCTATCTGACTTTATTATGATTTGTGGGGTTTTTTTGGCAGGAACTCTTTACTGCATCATATGGACAAATGACAAGGTCATGTAAAATTAAATCCTGGTCAAGAATCTTCTTTTTTCAGCTAGGACACTGAAAATGGTTTGTGGCTAGGTATACCAGCATGAAAATGGTGCAAAACACAACTAGGCATCAAAAAGTAGACAAAAAGAAGAAGATCCTGTAGTTGTCTAGACAGTTTACAGGCCTTAATTCTATAGAAAAACTGTGAAGGAAGCTAAAGGTCCAAGGTCCAAGAGATTAGTGTGAGAAAATGAATTGGCAACCTGTCCAGGGTGTACCCCCTGCCTATCGCCCAATGTGCACTGGGATAGGCTCCAGCAGACCCCTATGACCCCGGATTCGGGAATGAGCGGTTAAAGAAGATGAATGAATAAAACATTAAAACAGATGATATAATCAGATTCGATTTATCATTTAGTAATGCATGGGCTTTCATTATGAACGATAAAGCTTGACAATGTATACTACATGGCCAAAATTATTTGCTCACCTGCCTTGACCCAAATCTGAACTAATCCCAAAGGTACTCTTTTGGGTTCAGGTGCAGGCCAGTCGAGTTGATCCACACCAGATTCTGTCATCCATGTCTTTATGGACCTGAGTTACTGTCGTTCCCAAACACTTTCACATTCTTATAATACAGCTGACAGTTGACTGTGGAATATATAGTAGCAAGGAAGAGACACCCTATCATAGTTCTACGCTGGAATTTACTACTCTTCTGAGAACTACCCATTCTTATCCAGAGCGTCGTACAAAAGTGCTTCAAAATTCATCGTTTAGCTTCTTAATACTACTACAAACGATACAATAGCTTCCCACCCCAACTATTCGACACCTACTATTAAACATACTATTAATGTTAATGCTGCTAATGGTTACTACTTACTGCGCTCCTAGAATCGTCCTAACCACGTTCCCTTAATAAATAAATCAAAGCTTTTTCTAATTCACATAAAAGCCGAAATTCCATATTAATCTATCTAACCACGCCCTCCTATGTAAACCTGTTGTAGACCCACCAAATAGCAGCAGCAGCCATTATTGACACATTAAAACCTTTGGGCATGTTACTACTTACTACTTAATTGTGTGGGCTCCTTGAATTGTCATAACCATGTGCCATTATTAATTAAATCATAAAGCATTTTCTAAGTCACCTAAACCCCCGAGTCCATATTAATCTATTTAAACACCCCTGATGTAAACCTGCTGAACAAAAACAACCAGATGACAGCAATTCCTGCGCTTTCACATTTGGCTGCTGCTACCAAATAAAAGCAGCAGCCATTATTGACTCATTAAAACCTTCGGGCATGTTAAACAAGGTGAATTGTCAGGGCAGTGTATTTAGCCACCTTTGTCCCGTATTCACTTTGCAGTTTATTCCCAATGAATTCAGCCCAAGGTTGAACGCATGGTGAAGATTAATAGGCCCTTTGAATAGCTCCACTTTTGCACTGTGGCTTAAACAGCTTGATACCTCGCAACAGATTCTTCTTTTAGCACAGAAATCAGCGTGCCATCCTGTGCCACACTCCATGCCTTATCGCTAACCTTCTTAAGCAAATTAATCATGTGTAGGGTTATTTACAATTTTTTTTGCAGTTTTATTAACATTTTAATGGATATTACTTGGGGCTTCTAGGCATTATAGTGCAAGTTAGCTCCAACTTGCCTTAATATGCATGTTGTAAGTTTGGTGACCCTTTAGGGTATACAGTAAACCCCATATGGAATAGAGAGTAAAAGTAGAAGTTTAGCCACTTTTATGCACACATAAATTATATTAATGCATATAAATGCATCAAGAAAAGAATTATTGCATTAATTTCTTTGATGCTACAGCAACATGGCTAACAGCTTAAAAATCATTATAGTAGCACAAACATTTTTTTCATTATATTCTCAGTAGGGCCTTTGGGATTTAGTTCCAATGTTCCAATGGCATAAATTTTACCTGGAGTTAATATCATGTGGTGTTGAAATGTAACCTGCTAGATGCTTAGCAACAGACACACTGTTGGAAGTTAAACAGCATATCTGATATCATAGCCTTTCTTTGTAAATCCAGACCTGTGTTTAAGGTAAACAGTTGTTTTAAAAAAATATTGAGCAAGGCTGTCCACAATAATTTAAGTGGACCAAACCCAAAAGGGCAGTAAATTGCCAGCCACTAAAACTACACACTAAACCTAAGCTTTAGGGGGATGGGTTGCGGTAAAAGGGGCAACTCCACAAGGGCAGAGTAGCAGTGTTTCTTGCCACCCTGTGCACTGCAATGCTGTCAAGCAGATTTTACATGGCAACATTTATCCTTACTAAAGTGAAAAGCCAAGAGATTTAGACTTTATGCAAATAATAACATTAACTCAGGCTTCATATAAGATCATATAGTTTGGAGTTTTACATTATAAATAATCCTGACCCAGGATTTGGTTTATCTGGGTTTAAGAGCATCCCAGGACAAACCGTCTTAAGTAAAAAGCTTAAAAGTTTCCTGGTTTGACACTAGAACGTTCAATAGATTTTAGGTTTTTTTTGCATCTATATTTTTACACATATTGTTGCTCCAGCAGTGACAGTGTATTAAAATAAATGCATTAACGAAAGCGCATAAACCTGTCTTTTTAGTCAATTCTAATGTAAATTCAGTTAAAATTCAACAATTCTGAACCTTGGCCAAACAATTTTTTTTATCTTTATTACAGTTTATTTAAATAATAGTCTGATTTTATCCACTGCAGTTCTCACATCAGGACAAGAATTAAGTAAAGCATCAGTTTGACAACACATGTGCTGCAAATCCAAAAAAATTAAAAATAAACATGCAGCAACTAGCAGAGACCAAAACAGAAAAGTTATAAGGGGACCCATTGACGAACCATTCATCTTCTATTTTCTTCAGCTTACATTCATTTGCCTTTTACTTAGGCTAAATCATTTATGTCAAATTCTGTCAAATTACATAGATGACCTCATCAGTAAATATATTAGATGAATAAAATTAACACAAAAACAATTTACTATTTTAAAACATTAGAAAATAATTTAGAAAATAACTTTTATTAATGTTAGTGTTGGACGATGTGAGAGACACCTATCCAATTCAATATATTATTATGAATAACATTAATATTGTGTACCAATAAAAACACATTAAAAAAGAGAATATGTCTAAAAATAATGTGTTTCTTAAGTAAGGTTTAGTAAGTAATAACTACACATGCACCAGAAACAAATTTGCAGGTAATATGGCTAAGAAAACTATTTAGATGAAAACCGCTTCAGTGAACTTAATTATATGGCCAGTAATGGTAACAGGTTTAGAATAGGGAAATCAGTCATTTAAAAGCACAAGGGTTACGGTGTTGGACTGCTAAGTGGAAAATTGCGGTTTAATTCTTAGCACCACTAAGTTGCCATTGTTGGGCCCTAGAGCAAGACCCTTAAGCCTTAATTGCTCAGTTGTGTAAATGAGATGAATGTTGCCCTGGATGAGGGTCTCGTCTGCTAAATGGACAAAATTTTAATGTAAATTTTCAATTACTAGCTATTAAAAAAAGTAACGGCAGTAGTAAAGATGTTAATTATAACACTGGTTATTTCCATCACAGCTCAATAGACAAAAGCCACTGAACAACACACAGGTCCTAATCGGGTTCGTTACTTTTGGGGGTCCCTTAAATATTTCCATTGTGTTTTGTACTATTTACAAAGCATTTCTGTATTCAGTTATATTGCAAGGATTTAAAGCATGTTCTAATATTTGGTTGTGTTGAATTTGTAGCATGTGTGTTGTTAAGGTAATTCAAATGTTTTCCTAATTTGTTGCTTTTTTTTCTATTTGCATCTATTTTTTTAGTTGCAACAGGTTAAGCTCTGTCAGCCACTATAGGATACAAGCACACCTCATATTTTAACTTTAAAGTAATTTAAATAGATTCACATTTAAAATGTTGAATCATATTAAATTTTAAAAGTGTTTTCTAGAATACATTTATTTTAGGCAATTTTTAAACAGGAAATTTGAATACAGAAAATTTGTTACCGATGCACCAATGCAATGCTGAAAACCCTTACTGAAAACAGAGTTAACATCGCTACAGAGTCCTTCTTCCAACTGCCCTTAGAACAATCACATCCCTCAAGGGGCTCTCACAAATTCTGGGCAGAGGCTCTCATCAACTTAGCGGCAGCCGAATCGAACGCTAATTCTCCATGGGACGACTTTGAACTCTGGCGCTGGCTCTAGAGCTTCTCGTTACACTCAAGCATTCTAAACAACAAAGAAAACCAGCCTCAGTTCGGCACAATGGGGGATGGAGACTGAATCTGACAGCAAAGTGCCTTTGGGACTATAAAGCATGCACATACATGTCCTCAAGGGCATAGAGCCTAAAGGTTTGGGCAATATTAGACTTGCATGATTAGTTTGCAACGTTATTAAATTTGGTTTAAAATAAAGTTACAGGTTGTTCAACCAATACGGACAGAAGATTTTGTTGTGTATATGCTAAAAATATAAACTAAACGAGCACAATATTCTCCCTTTAAAATGTTATTATGTCAAGAGCAATAAATTAAAATTCTTCATCTTCTATACCTGCTTATTTCCAAACTTTGGGTCACAGGGGTCCAGCAGGGCTGTGTGCTCAGCCCAATGCCATTCACTCTGCTGAATTAGGATACCATTAATAAGAAAGCTCTTTCTTTCTTGTCTTTACTGTCTGCAAAGGGTAAGGAAAGCTGAAGCATTTTAAGCTTCTGCATCACTGCCTGGTTTGGGTACTGCGCCACTTTTGACCGCAAGCCCTTGCCAAAAATTAGTAAGAAAGGCTAAGAACATCATTAGAGTCTTTTTTTCCTTCCATCTCGCTGCATCCACAAAGCCAACGGCACTCACAGCCACTTTTCAAAGATAACAGACCCTAGCATTGGTGCCTTTAAAACATGACTGTGTAGCAGTTTCTTCTCTCAAACCATTAGGCCTTGAGAGTCACACACGATTTTATATAAATCCAATGTAAATATTCTGTTTACACATGATTACTTTAATAGTGTTTTGCACAATAATCTTGCTGCTAATATTTATTTGCACCATTTTCACTTCATCTGCACAGCATAGCTTATACTCGGCTTGGGACTATTTCCTGCATAGAGGATTTTTGTATAGAATATTTGTGTTCTATGTTTGATTTTTTGCACTGTTTTTGTACTTAACTTATCCTTTAGCTCTTTGGTACATAGTTAAAATGACAATAACACCTTTATGATCTTAAAATAATGTACACAAACCATCAATATATAATAAAACAAGTTATTTAAAATGCTTGTCAGTTCTTAATAGCATTTACACTTTTATCTAATATAATTTGATCTTAAATGTGCACTGAAGACATAAGAAAGAAAAAACAGAAGAGGGAGAAGTAGAGAGAACCCAAAAAATTTACAGAAAGTTCTCCTAATCACAATATGCAATTAAGCAAATGTACAAGCAGCTGCAGTTCCAATCAATAGTGAAAGGTTGCTATAAATATGGGCAAGGATTGCTTTACAATATTAGAATAACGTTTAATTGTCAAGTGCCTTTTTAAAGTAAATGATGCCAATATGAAAGAAAATCCATAAACCACAAATAAATATAAAATATGTAGACAGATAAGCAAAGTGGAAAACCAAGCGGTACGCTATTTTTTCTAGATAGAAAAGGTTGTGCAGGCACGGAGATGAAAATAAGAGATTTACTACTGTTCTTGGAAAAGCCACAGTTAAAAACCTATAAAAATTTGATTTTGTGTCAGCTAGTGACAGAGGACAGTTATGAAGTGTGGCTGCAGATGAGAGGAGTATAGAAAAACAAGTCCAGACTATAGAGGCTGGATGATTATTTTAAAAATACGATGTGGTGAAGAGCCTAAAGAGCCAGTTTATACCAAAAAAATGTAATGACCTATAAAAGTAAAATAAATGTAAAAAAAAAAAAAAAAAATAGGAAAAATGTTAATTAATCATAATCAAGGTTTTAATTTTAGGTCATAACAACCAGCACTACTAAATTAGCCATTGGCTAAAATTAACACTTAAAACTGGGTCACTGAAGGGGAAAATTTGGGCTTCATATTTCATTTTTTGTGATTCTGCACTTAGATTAGTGTCAGATTCCAGTTCCCGGTAGCAACTGATCTAATGATAAAGTGATTTTCTGCCTTCGGAACTTAAGGTTTGATGGTATGTGCATTACAGGATGTTTTTCTGCTCACCATGGTTATTAACATGGCAATTTAAGTTACTGCAGACTAATTTAAACTGCTCTGTCCGTAATCCTCTGCACTCTTTTATCTACAGTAAACTTTAACAACAGTCGAGTGTAAAATTCTAACAGTTTAAGGTTTCTCAAGTTAAAAAGATTGTTTATTATTGGTATTTTAAACTACCACTAAAATAGCTTTGTTTAAAACCCAATGATTGCCAACACTAAAAACTGATGAAATCAGCCGTTCTAAGCCTACCCAACTGATCAGTTGAACGACATAGCTTGAATCCAAAGTTTAATAACTTAAAAGCAAGCAGACCTAATCATGTTCCATTTCAGGAATAAAAAAGCTTTATGACATATTTTACAAAAGAGAATAATGAGCCAAGAATTTTAATAGTCCATAAATGAAATTTGTACCTAGGAAGGTTGTTGGGGTTTTTTTTTTCTTTTTAGGGGTGGGTGGCTTTAAAAGGGTTTGAAATTCCCAGACAATAGTGATGGGAACATACTATGACTAAAAACTAAGCTTTTTAATTGCACTGCATGAATAAAAAGGATTACACATTCACCACAATTTTTTTCAAAAATTATTATTTAATGGACAGCAAGAACAAATTGTCTCTTAGGTCATCAATTTGAATTAAAATCCTGTACAACAATGACACCTAAAGAGCACAGTATTATCTATTAGTACAATGTACAAATGTCACTGAAATGTTTCTTGGCAAATTTTACATTTTCAACATTGAGTGTAATACTAATTTTGCCGCCAATCCAAACACATCATTATTTTCACTGAAATCAGATGATTTATATCAAGATCCAGTTTTTACATTCATGGTATTTAACAGCTGCTCATTTTCTTTTTTTGATACAGCTGTGAAGTTCAGGGAAGCGTTGGACACGCTATTTTGGAATTTACCGTGATCATTTCACTTATAAATTTAGATTATGTAATAAATCATCATTTAAAGTGAATCAAAAAAAGTTCATTAAAAGTTGTCCTAAGACATAGATAACTTGGATAAAAAGTTCTGATCCACTTCAAAGTCTTACTTAAAGTGTCTTTTCGACCCTACATCGTTTAAAAGAAAAATAGCATTTTTTTCAAAGCACGTCTTATATTTGTTTTTTTGTTTTGTTTTGTTTTTTTTGTTTAAATTTTTAGATTCAAATTTAGAATCTAATTTTGTGAAAATAATTGTGTTTGAACATAGCAAAATAAAACTACTCAAAAAAGTATTAGGCACATGCAAAAATGTATTTATTTCTCCTGTTAAGTGCAAGTGAATGTCCTTTACAACTCAATTGCGTTTAACGAGTAATCAGTCATTTAATTTTAATTTAATTTCCAGATAACCTGCTTAAGTATGCTCGAGTGTTAGGAGCCCGGCTTAGTTTGGCGATCCTGGGAATTAGACTCTAAAATGTTTTTTTATGAAAAAAAATTATCAAACGGCAACAGCAATTCATGACTGTTGGAATTGACTGAGTAGGAAACATAGGGACTTTTTAGCTTAGTGGTAAATGTGTTGGCCTGTGGTCCGAATGATTCATTCATACATATATATTCTATACCCGCTTATTTCTGAACTCGGGGTCAAATATAGGGTGCAGATAGGGTGAAAGGTAGAGGTACACCCGGGACAGGTTGCCAGTCCATCACAGGGCCACACATTAATGAACCTTCTAAAAATGCATCGATTCTGCAATAATATTAATCCTGTTGAAATGTGCATATTTATAGCTATCTATTTTTTATTCTTCTTGGAATAAAAAAAAGTGTGACCTCCTTAATACAGTTTAATGAGTACAATATAAAAGATTTAAAGGATGCACGTCCTAGAAATTATTAGCCCCGTCCCCAAAATTTACATCAAATCAAAACAGATTAAATCAGGAACCATTTTCCTGTCTTACTACCAGTCATTTAAGTTTAGCGTGCAGCAACATGCCAAAATAAATCTGTAACTAACTTGTAGACACTAGGCAACCACATATCGCAATAATTTTTGTCAAAAAGTACCAAAAATTGACATTGATTAAACAATGATAAATTACCCAAAGTGTATGTAACATAAAAGATAATTTTGTAGCAGATGTGGGCTTGTCAAAATTAAAGGCAAATGTCTAAGAACTTAAACTGTTTGTGTTGAAACAAGAAATCAATCAATGATACAAAAATTTCCCTCTGGATGTTAACTTATTATAGAGAGGATGTACAATTTGCCTACCATTAAAATACAAGCGGGCATAAAAGATGAATAAATGAATGATCATCTGGTAACTTTTCTAAATTATTTAATAACTAATATATTTTAATACATTTTAATAATTTTAAAATTGTTTAGAAAAGGGTGCAAAATTCACCATATGTTTAAAATATTTATACTACTTAATATCATTAAGCAATTTATTAATCGGGCAGTGGTGTGTGCATGCGTGGCCCTGTAATAGACTGGCGACCTGCCAAGGTTGTACCCCTCCTGCCTCTCACCCTTCAGAGAGCTGCAATAGGCTCCAGCAGACCCCGTGACTGCAAATTAAGAAATAGAAGGGTATAAAATTAATGAATTTATTTATTTATCTTTCTGAAAAATGCATTGCTGTATTATTTTTCGTTTCCTGATTTCTACCATTTTCTTACCAAATCAAATGAAATGCACTTTTAAAATTCAGTGTTGTATATTTTTCCTTACACACAATTTTATTGGTTGAAGCAAATACCTTTAAACTGGAAGAGCAAGGAGAAAAGCAATGTTACTCGTGGTTACTCGTCACTGTTTTAACGTCAATTAACTAAGAAATTATCCAACTTTAAATTTACACCAACATGACGTCATACAGCATGTCACATGACAACAGCTATTGTCCAGAGCATCGTACAAAGTGGCTTTGATTCAAATCACTGAACAGCTCAATACTTTTTTTTGTCGAGTTCTAGGTATTTATTTTAGATGCAGCCGGTGACTTAGTGACTATTCTGACATTGATGGAAAGTTCTTTCCACCATCTTGGTACCACAACAGAAAAGTTTTGAGGCAAACATACCTAGGGTATAGTGGGACACAATGAGCTGTACTTGTGAAACTGAGGGAGAGTTGTGCTCTGAAAGGAGTCATAGCGTGGTGCTATGCAAGGACTTTTGGCTTTGACAATATCAACACGCCTGATATGATGACTTGTTTTGGTCACATAGAAAACATGGCATTAATTTTTCACCCTTTGTGTAAAAGTGTAAATATTAATAACAGTAACGGGTATTTTTTTCTACCTGAATTTACTTTAATTCAAAAGACTTATAACCTCATTATATGTAACAAAATGAAAACTAATTATTAAAATCACATTATCATTTATATTACACAAAGTAATGGCGTACCACCAACAAATGTAGCAAATTACATTTCTTCTATTAACAATTTACTTGAGCGAAAGTAAAAATTAGGCAAGTTAAACTGAATCTTAAATAAAAAAACACTCACATAAGGGTAACAACGTTTATTTAATGCATTAATACCCACCTCTGCCCACAGTGAACGTCCACATTAATCATAAAACGTCAACAGCCAAGGAGAGAAAGTAGGCATACAGAGTATGCGTGTACATGTCCCAACTATACCACTGATTCTAAACTATAAAATACAAAGGGTTTGGGAGGTTAAATACAACTGCTTAGGTTGCAGTCGTCTCAAAATGTTAAATAATATCACCAAGGATCAGACAGCACCCTCGCCACAGGTTTTATGGGAACACAACCTGATACGACTCGCCATACATGCCGAACATATTCACCCTGACCGTAAAGTACATGGTGAAGTAGCATTCAGAAAGGAAATGATTGATTATTACAACGCAAGCAGGGGGCACACTTTCTGAAACGATCACAGAAGAGATAATATATGGGATCACTCTCCAAGTCTCTTTCATCCTTTGTTCTCCGACACTCTATATAATGACGCTATTATAGTAATGGCTACATTAGAGCAGAAAAATCACAGGCCTTCCTACAGTTGTGTTTTTCCTCAGCTCTATTCACGATGATATTGTCAGGAACTACTCATAAGGGTACACGGTAACACAAAAGGAGAAAGCTATGAAAAATTTGAATCCCTTCATTTTCCAGGCTCAATCTGAGATTCTGTCTAAAGAGCTGGCAGATACCTGACTCAAGACAAATCCCTTTTCACTCTCCATAAGATCTGGTTCTAGGTTTTTCCCAAAGCCTTGATGCAACCTTGGTTTGACAAGGAGGCAGATGGAATTGGGGAAGCCGTCAAGAAGAATAAAGCTCTTGGCAGGCTGTTTGTGGATTTACCCCATTTAAACACCTCAATAATGCCATCAAGGTCTCAGAAAGGTGCCTTTTGAATTCCGGGTGTCAAAGCCAGGTGCTATCTCAGTGTTACAGCTGGGCTCCTGGGACTTTTCTGGAGAATTAAAGCCCCATCACTATTGGTTAGACAGAGGGCATCAAGAGGTCAACCTGAAATATTTCTTCTTTTATTAGCAGCGGGAAAACTGTTGTCAGGTGGTGCGATAATGCCACTAATAAACACTGTTATTATGGCAACTAGTCGTGTAAATACTTACTGGTGGCTTTGTATTAGAGCAACTGGATTGCAAAGATAATTTGCACAGATAAAACTGACATATATTTAAAGTTTGCTTCGAAACATCTGCACCGATTGTATAATACATCATGAGCTGTAGCTAAGCTGTAACAGGAAACTAAATTACACTTACTAACCAATCAGAAACCACCATTGCATATATAATATTCTATAATATATAATATTCTATAAGATATAACAGCCTGATTAAGCACATTGATGTACACTTGATCTACATGCATTATCTTTACTGCAAAGCAAAGTGTACTTACTAATCATGATAATACTTTGCAGCTCTAAACGTAGCTCACTTTAGATCTGCTCTCATTTTAATGAAAAACAATCAGACAGTTTATTATATTTTCCCTGACACCGAGTCTGATATATTGCTTTTCCAATAGCTGCTCGTACATCATCCTTGTATAATCTTGCTTTAAAATATGTTAAACAAGCACCACTCGAGACCTGGAGTCTTATATATCACGCTTCATTAGATACCCATAGATCACCTCAACAAACTGGCTTCAAATATGTTGAACTAACTTCATACGCTGCTTCGTTAAAATGAACAAATTGTTGATCACGCTAATGACTTTTTATTTATGTCGCAGAGGCGCCAGTCAGTCTTCATTACAGTCACGTCTTCAATCTTTTAAGTCATTAGCCCTCTTTATGTAGTCGTTTGTTTTCCACTTCAACTTTTCAAAGCAAAAAGGAATGTTTGTTATTGCCACACATAATGAAACAGTATAGTACTTTTCGTGTATCCCAGCCTTGAAAGTCTAGTTATATTTATGGCGTTTGACAGACAGCCTTTTCCAAAGCAACTTTAATGAGATTTAGCTCATTTCCTTATTTAACTGGGCAGTTGAGGGTAAAGCTGAGGGGCCCAGTAGTGGCAGTTTACAAATGCTTGGGGTTCAACCCATGATTTTTCAGGTACTCTTTTCACCTTATGCCGACTTTATTCTGCAGGATTTTCGAAGTTGTTTTCACACTTTATGAGTATCTAGGGTAATATTCAGCTGCTGCACAATAAATCAGTGGCTACATGACTTTACAGTAGGAAAAATCATCAAGAACTCTGTCTGTATTGCAAAATACTCTTCACAACCAAACTCACATGAGAAGTGATGTGAAGATAACCCGTAAGATCACCCATAAGATCAGAGTTATTTTGCGAGACTGCAAAATATTATTAAAATAGCAGCCCGCATAAAGTTTGCAGTACAAATGATCTGTGTGCTAATTTAAAAACTTAGGAACTTGAAGTCATGCTTGCTGATATTGTCACCGATACAATGGCCTAATCGTGGTAGAGATTTTCACGTCTTTCATAGTTTGCACTGCCTGATTATCACCTTTTGTAAAAAAAACAGCAATTTTCCTCTCAGATTTTGCAAAAACCTTTGCAGGCAAGCTCTGCAGCACTAGGGCTTAAATCCTAACCTTCCAAGCCTTAATAACTGCCAACTCCTTCTATACATTTTATGTACATTTCTAAGCTCTGTTTACCAGCTTGCTGGCTCATGCATCGGCTGAATACAGCCTGTTTTCTGCTGTCCATGAGTTCTAAATTCCATGAATTTATATTTTGACTAAACTTTGAAGAGAAAGAGTTTTTAGCTCAATACAATCTTCAATATTGAAATTTCTTATAGAAATTTTACAATATCAATATAAAAGAGGCAGCACAGTGGTGTAGTGGTTAGCACATTCGCCTCACAGTGAGAAGGTTCTGGGTTCGATTCCTGGGTCTTTCTGTGTGGAGTTTGCATGTTCTCCCTGCGCTTGCGTGGGGTTTTTTTTGTGCATTAGGTAATTGATGGGTGATTCTAAATTGCCCATAGGAGTGAGTGTGGTTGTGTGTTTGTGGCCCTGCAATGGACTGGCGACCTGTCCATACGAGTAAGCGTGAGTGCGTGTGGTCGTGTGCGTGTGGCTTTGCGATGTACTGGAGACCTGTCCAGGGTGTACCTGTGCCTCTCGCCCTAAGTGCACTGGGATAGGCTCCAGCAGACCACCGTGACCCAGAGCTCAGGAACAATTGGGTATAGAAGATGAATGAATAAAATATAAAAGAATAGGACATGAAAACAGAATTCAAATACCAAGTCAATGAGAGTATTTGATCTCACGTGCTGTTATATTTATTTTTTGTTATGAACCACCAATTCAGTTTCTATCCAACATGTAACAGGCCCCATAAACACAGTCAGGTCATCAGTTAGAAATGTATTAACAGATGCATTAGAAGAGCTTCTCTTTAGGCACAAACAATATTGGCATTAACAAGGATTTATCAATCGCTTGCCGACTCAGCGACATCATTACACATCATTACATTGGCATTGGTATTGCATATTAATAGCAGGTCTAATTATCCAGTCCCGCTGGTGCATTTCCTGTCTTCTCTAATTTTCCTCCTGAAACCCTGAGTTAATTAAAGCCACCATACTTTTGTTTTTGTTTAGTTTTTGAAATATTTTTTTGTGACAGAACAGATAAGTAAAATAGTTTTTACACCCTGATTAATAGAACAAAAGTGACATTTCAAGGTAGCTGTAATAAAAAAAATGTCCTGTCACGTAGTGGCGTCTCACAGCAAGAAGGTCACAGGTTTACAGGCAAACGGTCGATGTGTGGAGGTTGCATGTTCTTGTTCATGTTACGTGGCTTTTCTTCGGGTTCTCCAGTTTCTTCCCACAGTCCAAAAATATCTACATTGGGTTGATTGGCGGAGTGAGTGTGAGTGCCAGTTTGTCTATGTGTGGCCCTGCGAATTACTGGGACACGTCGTTCTAGGTGTGCTCGGATAGGCTCTAGCAGACACCAGTGGGAAAAATCAGTTATAAAAAATAAATTAATGCATGTATAATATTTTTATGATACAATGTTTTATTACTTCTATTCCACAGCAAGATGCCCAAAATGTTATCTATAAATGATTAAACAATTTTTCCACACATGGACGAATAAACACACTCTCAAATTTACTCCTATGGGCAATTTAGAGTCACCAGTCAACCTAATGTACATGTTTTGGATTGTGGGAGGAAACCAGAGTACCTGTAGGAAACCCACGCAAGCGCAGGAAGAACATGCAAACTTTGCACAAAAAGACCCCTTGAAAAACGAACCCAGGACATTCTTGCTGTGAGGCGACAGTGGTAATCACTATGCCACACCCTGCCCTGTCCAAACTTGTCCGATTAGAATTTTAAAATGAATCGATTTCAATCTGTTATTAGTCTCACACAAACTCGTACAGTAAAGGGACTGTATTTTGTGAAGTTATGTTCAAGGCAGACTAAGTGAGACTTAGTAAATTTACTTCAAAATGAGCCGCTAGCTGTATAATGGCTCCACACTTAAAAGTGTGAATAAAGCGATTGCTAAAACAGGATCTTTCATTATTTTAATTTTATACGTCAGTAACAGAACCAGCTGTGCTACCCAAATGTGTGCGTATTACCCAACCTACGTAAATGAGCCTTGTGACGTCAATGTCGAGTGGATGTACCCAAATAACTCAGCAATACCGTTTTATCTGATCTGAAGAAAAGGCACAGAATTCACCAGCGGACAATCCATAGATGTCCATATCTATCACCCAAGGAAATGAAGAGGAAATGAAGAAAGAAGGGCTATAGCAGAGGCACATTGTGAATTAGTTGTGAGTAATTATTGAGTTAATTTGAGTGTGATCTCAGGAGAATTTCTCTTGATTACAGAAACAGGCCTGTACCAGTCATTAAGGAACAGCGAGAAACAAATAACCGTAAAAACACGAAGGCAACGAGTGGCACCGTAACGTTAACACCGGCTCATTAAACTGAGGTTTTATCTGAAAACAAGTGTGAATGTGATTTCAGTGTGACTAATTACATCTGGATGACAGATAGCTATTTAAATTAAAAGAACCAATAATGAGGGAAAAAAAAGATTAATAGTTTTACAGAATGAGAAATATAATCCTAAATTGTGTACTTAAGGTAGAAAGTTTATTTCAATGCTGATAAGTGTGTGCTGTGGGGCAGACTGTCAATAATGGAAAAAGTATTCAGGGGGTGGGGGGTGGGGGCATTGTTTTCACCTAAATTTGGTTAAGATGTCATGTGTCTTAATTCAGATTAAACTGAACTAGATAAAGTAATTCATAGAACACATTAAATAGACTAATAGGAAATATTTGATATAACAAACTGGGGGGGGGTAGTGGTTAGTACAGTCGCGCAACAAGGTCCTGGGTTCGAATCCCGGGCACAGGGTCTTTCTGAGTTTGCATGTTCTCCC
>JAOTQW010053066.1:0-18197 GCA_026260075.1 Sisor rabdophorus
CCGTGACCCCAGATTCGGGAATAAGCGGGTAAAGAAGATGAAATGAAATGAAATGAAATTATACTCAATTAATCTTCCTTGGAGTATTAATTGGCGCTGCATCACAGGGCCACGCATAAACGAACTACCACACACACACACCCCTATGGGCAATTCATACTAGCCAATTAACCAAATTAACAAAAATAAACTTCTAAAAAAAATCTTAAGTTCAGGTTAAGAAGAACATTAATCTTCAATGTATTGCAGTCCATATAAAAAACATTCTCTTCTGATTTTTTCACAGTTGTCTTGTCTGCAACCTTTTACTGCAGAATTTTCACTTTGAACATTTAACCATTAATAATGTACAAGTTTTATTTTTACTCTACTCTTTCATAAGTTTTATATATTTTTGCTATTGCTAAAACAACCTCTTATTTATGTTATTTTATTTCTTCAATTATTATAAATTCATCACTTATGTTCACACAAAATGTTTATTCTTTTAAGATTGTATTATATAAAAATTATGACCAGTTATACGTTATTTATTTAAATTTTAATTATTTGAAAACATTTTTTTAAACACCCCCAATGCAGTATATGACTTAATATCCAAATGGCCATAAACCTAAAGTTATTTAAAGGTTCCCCACAGTTAATGTATTAATGACTGCAGTATTCAATTGCTCATTTTTGAAAAATAGTGAAATAGGAGTGGGTGGGAAACCCTCTCAAAGCCAATTTTGAGGGAAAATGACCGCAGTTTGCAGTGAGTATGCTCACAAAGGTCACTTCAGTGATAACACGGTATAACAATTACATGTAAATATAAAACAATCACTTTATTTTAAAAAATAGGACAATTAGGTCCATTAATTAGAATGCCATTGCTCTTTTTAAGCAAAGTTTGTTTGCCGCTGGTACACCTACCAGTACCAGACACAGGTTGTAAAACCAGTAAGGTAGGGGAATGCATTCCTGCTATCTCGTCACCACAGATGTCTACTGTATAATACATTGGCCATTAAGATAGTAGCCATGTTAGTAGCGATTTCAATTGCCATGTTCATAGCTTATATCCGAAGAAAGACACTGTAAAAATGGTGAAAACTGTTTGTTGTTGAATATTACATGACAACAAAAAGGCATGTCTTGCAAGATTTCAATACTCAGCCTCTTCTCCAGCCACCACGTATCTTTTTGCTAATAGTGCATCCATAGTCCATTATATCTAATTATATCTGCATGTTGATAGAGTATGGTTAATGGTCGAAGGTCCTCTGCTAAAGCTTCTTACTGGAAAATTCTCTTTTTGGGTGGGTAGGAATATTTTGTGATATGATTTTGTCCATTATATCATGGTTAATCTGCTATCATCATGCAGGCTAGAGAAGAGTAAGAAATTCCTTGACCCT
Source organism: Sisor rabdophorus (assembly GCA_026260075.1). Classification (NCBI taxonomy): domain Eukaryota; kingdom Metazoa; phylum Chordata; class Actinopteri; order Siluriformes; family Sisoridae; genus Sisor; species Sisor rabdophorus. The sequence goes on from JAOTQW010053066.1 coordinate 1,401, forward strand.
AAACAATCTGTACAGAAAACAATCTAAGACGGTTTACATTTGGATACAAGTATGTCTCAGGGCGCGCTGTGGACAGTGCTGTCTTTGGGACATCTGCACAAGATAACAAAGGAATACCATATAATCATAAAATCACTTTTTAATCAACTGTTAATTATGAAAATTATCTATTTTGCACATCAATTGTAATAAAAGATTATCTATGCTTTCTTTGTGGTATTTATAACTTAATTAATGAATTATGTAGACCTTAATACATGTTAGGTTTTATCAGTTCTTCCTTTAGATCTGCCACAATCTCTTCCACTATGTCTTGATTTGTTACATGCATGATAACATATTGACCAAACATTGCACTTTTAGCATTTATAGAACATAGTAATGGAATAACAAAACAGCATATAAACACAATTATTAAAAGTACAAGTAGAATGGTTGCACCTATTCGAACAAGTCCTGCCAATAAATTCTTTCTCTGACATTCTGGAAATCCTACTGTTATCCCTCTCCAGTCAACATTTCAAGTATTTATAGTATGTGACATTATCCCTTATCTCTTTAATCAATGTAGTTACTTCCTCCACGCCCCTTTTAAGTCTTGTTTGGTTTTAGGATAGTTGTTATTGTTTGGCAATGAAATTTTCTCATTATCTAATGCAAATACAATCTCCCTTCTAACACTCCTTGGGTGCATAATCCATGCCAGAAAGGTGGAAGCACTAACATTACTACATTATCCCCACACTACTAAAATACATCAGCTATGGGCAGTGTACCTAGTTTGTTTAGATAAATGACATTTTATGTCACACTTAACACACAGATTGCCGGGTGTTTCCCCACCAACATTTCTTTACAAGCTTCACTTGGAAAAGATTCCATGAACTTTCCTCAAGATTCCTTACTAATTTGGCTGCTTTTAAACATAAATATTTGCATTATTTTGTTTGCTAGCTTAAAAAAGGCATTACCCTTAGGCTGTGGTCATGCTTGTGACATACTACGCATGTGCTAGTTTTGGTTACCTGTCAGTAAAAATAATATATCCATGGTTTTTAAAAGATTAGTATCTAACTGTACTTTATTTTCCATTTGTTGATAGGTGACTCTTAATCGCTCATAGGAGTGACTGTGTGTATGGTTGTTTATTGTCGCCCTGCGATAGGCTGGCGACCTGACCTGGATGTACCCCTTCCAATGTCGTGATGGCAGACTGGAAAACCTGGTCGTTCCTGGTCGGAAAAAATACGGATAGGATCTTACTTATACACTTTCTTCAACACAGCAAAACAATACATTTACAATAATAATTTTTCACTTCCAAAAATATGCTATCCATATAACCCTTCCTCTACATATAGAGCGGTTTTTACCGTCTGTATAAATTTATCTATCATCTCTACCAGGGCCTTTTAACAGTAGAGTAGATTATTGCATGCATTTATTTCTTCTGGAATAAAAAACATTTCTTTGTTCTTTATTAAACTGGAACTGGATGTTTTTGGCATATAAGTGGCTATTCATGCTTACCCAATGCCCTGTTTACGTAACTATATAACTATATAGTGTGAATCTCTATGCAGACACATCACATAGCCAGAAAAACATGCAACTCCGCACATATAGACTCCTTGCCCGGGAATCGACCTGGGACCTTCTTGTTGTGAGGCAACTTGCTTATTAGTATGCCAAAGCTATAAGTAAAAAAAAATCTATAAACACAACAGAAAAAGAGTCATTCATTCATTTATCTTCTATAAACTATATTCTCATACACGGGGTCATGGGGGTCTGCTGGAGCCTATCTCAGCAAACATAGGGTGAGAGGCAGGGAGCCTGGACAGGTCACCAGTCCATCACAGGGCCACACACACAACCACACACACTCACATTCACTTCTATGGGCAATTTAGAAGCAACCTAATGCAAATGTTTTTGGATTGTGGAAGGAAACCAGAGTACCCGGAGGAAACCCACACACGCAAACTCTGCACAGAAAGACCCCATGCCCAGAATTCAAACCCAGGACCTTTTTGTGAGGCAACTGTGCTACCACTACACCACCGCACTGCTCCCAAAAATACATAAACATCATATATTATTCAAGACTTTACAAAGCAACCAAGAGATACAGAAAGCTAAGTCAATATTCATTTATTCATTCATCCTCTATACCTCGCTATTCTCCTTATTTGTGGTCACAGAGGTCTGCTGGAGCCCATCACATAGTCATCAAGTCGCTTTTAGTTATATAAATTGATTTAAAGTAAAACAGAATCACAAAAATCAACATTGAACAACACTCACTAAACCACTCAATTAAAAACAGTGGTGTGCAGTCAGTGTCAGCAAGGCCCAAGATATAGTACAGAGAATATACATGTTTATTATACAACATTAATTCATCGCCTGTATCTGCTCATTCCCTAACTCTGGGTCACCGGAGTCCTGCAGGAGACTATCCCAGCGCACATAGGGAGAGGCAGAGGTGCACCCGGTACAGTTTTTCACTCCATCGCAGGGGCACACATAGACCACCAACCACACACACACACTCACTCACTCCTATTAGCATAGACAACATGCAAACTCCTAATTTAATATTATTAATATTATTTTTAATATTAATTATTATTAATATAATTGTTAATTAATAATCCAAAAGCGCACTGATCTTGGACAAGAAGGCCTGGCTCATCCATGTCTTTATGTACCTTCTCCTGTTAGAAGAGAAAGGGGCCAGCTTCAAACTGTTTCCACAAAGTTGAGAGTCCAAAATGTCTTCGTATGCTGAAGCTCAGCTTCTGAAAAACAACCCCGCACCTTAATGCCCCTCCACCAAAATTTACACTTGTTACATTGCAAGTACCATTTTCCTGGCAACTGCAAACCAGACTCATCCATCAGATTGCCAGATGGAGAAAGAAACACTATAGAGAAAGAAACAGAATAGAGACAAAAATTTGGCAACCTCTTCCAACTGTCCCCCTTTGCGTCCACTGACTCCAATTTATCGGTTTACGTGGCCTACCAATTAGTGGCTGAGTTGCTGTCGTTCCCGAACACTGCCATGTTCTTATAATACTGCTGACAGTTGACTGTGGAATATTTAGGGGTGAGGAAATTTTATGACTGGATTTGTTGCACAGGTGGCATCCTATCATAGTTCCACGCTGGAATTCACTGAGCCCCTGAGGACCACAGGACCAAACATAGACGAACAACCATACACACTCACTTTTATGAGCAATTTAGAGTCATCAATCAAGCTCATGTACCTTACCTGATTTTTCTATTCCACTCGCTAATGGTCACTACATACCATTGTTCTTAGAGGCCTCTAAATACTGCTTGATGAGGAACTTCTACACTGCCTTTGTAAGTTCAGTTTTACAGTTACAGAAAAATAGGAATATGGTCCTTGTAAGTTCAGTACTAGAGGAAGCGTAATAATGCATTAGTCAGTTTTGGTAACTAATGCATTAGTTAGTTTTGGTCTACTCAATCCAGTAGACTGACAGCGGTGAAAGAATGGCAGCAGAAATATTTTTGTGTACAGTATTGATGATCTATGTTCATGCAGAAAATGTAGTTTATGTGTAAAATTATTCTCTTTCTTGGATGGATTTTACTCTCTTTATTATCACCTTTATTATCACACATGATAAGCACAACAGTCAGACGTTCCGAGCTATTCTGCAGTTGACAACCAAAATGTAATACAGGAAAACAAAAAGTAACAGTGAAATTAATTGAAAAAAATTATTAACAGGACTTGAAGGTTGTGAAGTCAGAACATGTAGAAAATATTTTGTTGTAATAAAGTTTTTGTATCATACAGTATTCCAACAATAATGAGGGCTGGGCAAATGTGTCTGTTGGCTTACTAACTATAATCGGCGAAGCAAGTAATCTCCACTATTAAAACCCACTATTAACTGCCATCATTCTAGGAGGTGATAATGTTCTGTAAAACCTTACAAACCTATCATAAGCACTTTGCCTTTCGTCTGTCCTGTCCTATGGTCTCTACCTTGAATACCTTGAGAGCCATAAGAAACACATTACACTTTATCAATATAGTGATGCTTAGGCTGAGAGAACAAACACCTCCCAAGACTCCAAACACTGAAAAATCTACTGTTGAGTTATTGAAGAGTTAATTAAAGAAAAGTGCAATTACAGACGTTTCAAATGCTTACAAGGTTCCACTAAAACTGTTTTTATTATTATTAATTCATTTTTTTAAGGATACACCCTTGTGCCTTAATAACATTGTTTTTCCTTGCTTCCACAGATGCTGCTTTGCTCAAGCTTTTACTCAGGACACAGTTGCTCAATGCCTGTCTACATTTTTAGCATGACACTCTTTCCCTTTTCCTGCAAACTGTCCCTTCGAGTGTAAAAGCTTGCTGACTCCTGGGCTAGAAAGAGCTACCATTGATTGTTGAAATAAGGCAAAAGGCTTCAGGAGAAAAGAAAATAATTTAAATTAAAAGTATATCGGCATATCTGCAATGATGAATAATAGGGGCAAATTTGTGTTAGGACTAAAAACCTCTATAGTACAACCACAACTATACATCTTGAGCAGTTCAAAAGCAATCTAATAACATTGCAAAACCATAAAAGTAATTTAATAAAATATATTTATAATACATCTGGCAGCAATGGGCTAAAATTAGTGAATAAACACTTCCCCAGGCTGAGACAGGCTCACCTAACGATTTCTAACTTTTCCGGAAACTTACCTTAATAATGTATTTTTAAGTTTGAGATAAATTTAATTTTATTCCCCATCAGCCAATGTGGGGGCAAATTTTTTTTAATTCACCTATACAGATATGTTTTCCTAATCAAACTGGGCTGAAACTCTGATCAGCCAATCAGCGTGTCTTTAATAATATTAACCAATTAGCAATCTGCCACTACTTATATAGTTTTACCTGATTAATGTAACTTTTGTAATTTTCACACAGTTTTGCAAACTGTCCTCTGTGAGGCGTGAACAATGTTTGTTTTTATATAGTTCACATTTAAGAGGACCTGCTCCCACACATATGTGGATCAAAAGATTGACAGGATTTTATGTATACTTTATGTTCATATAAATTTTGTGGATTTCAAACCTCATGTCCCGGAGGGTGACGCCTATGGGTGCATAATGCATATGTTTGAACAATTAAAAAAAAAAATTTAATCGTATTCAGAATTATTGGGGGACAAAAAAGAAAGAAAATAGATTCTAAACCACAGGGAGCTGCAGCTGTGGGATGAAAGACCTCTGTAACTGTTGCTGACCCCTGGTCTATGAGGACGAAATATACATGTAGAGGGATGCTCTGGAAGGACAAACAACAGAGGATAGAGGAAAATTTCGCAACCAGGTGTGACAGCTGAAAATGCTTAGCATAGATAGTTAACCTCTGTATCAGTCTATTAGCCAAATGAGGATGGGTTCCCTGTTCAGTCTGCTTCCTCTCAAGGTTTCTTCCTATTACTCTTAGGGAGTTTTCCTTGCCTTTCCTTAAAATAAGTTTCTCCTTTTTTAACTATCATTGAATGGATGCAGGCAGTTGTTTAAGAGTTTTGGCAAAGAAAGGAAACCATTGTCATTTTTGTAAAACAGACAGAACACAAAAACTTAAATGACGAGAACTCAAAATCATGTAAGAAACCATTAGAAGGGAATCCTTTGGTGCGCTGGTAGAAAATAATAGGAAATTGCTAGAACTAAGTAAGTTAGGAAAAAGGTGACTCAAAATATTAAATAAGAGGGTTTTTAAAGGGGACTTCACTGAAAGGCACTTGTTTTGCCTCTTGATAGACATCACTCGTGTCAACCTTTGCTGTTAAAGAAATACGTTTCAAGAGCGCCTTTAATTCGCTTTTTTAGCTGAATGCAAATGATCGGTTTTAGCTTCTTTTATTTCTGCCTGAAGATTCATTAGCCTTTTATTGCTGTGTTAGTATGGTAAAATTATAAGAATCACATGGTGGGACTTATTAAGGGCGACCCTAAATTTTTCAGACCTCAACAAATGTTCCATTATGAAGCCAAGAATGGGCTTAGAGACACTCCCTAATGCAGCAACAGATATTCTGATAACTACTTCACACCTCACCAATGTTTCTCCCTCTTAACAAAGACAATTTATCTTCCTCCGACCATCTTTACATTTATAAATATTGCATCTGTAGTGCTCTCTTTAAACTTTCTGTAAGCTTTTCTGTACTTTTATTGTGACACATTTATCCCTATGTAGTTGTTCCAACTCTGCACCTACCATTTTTCTTAGGCATCTAGTGTTTTAAACAGCAGGCAACTTTGGCGATTGGAATACAGATATGGAAAGCCAAGCTAAATTCTATTTGCCAATTTAAGACACACATTTTAGATAAATGTTACAATAAAAGCTTCGGAATTTTTATGCAGTGGTACATAGTGGTACATTAGGACATGGGTGAGTAATGCTAGGAAATTTTGTACATAAAACTCAGATTAGGTGAAAAATTCTCAGCAGAATTGGGGAAAAATTTAAATCTGTAATGATTTATTTTCATTCAATTAAAAAGACAGCATTTTATGTACATCAGTAATTCCCTAAATGTTAATTATGGTTTATATTTAGTGGCATGAATCTTACAGTGAGGTACATTTTAAAAAAGTGATGTGATTAACCATGCAATGTGGAGGTTATACCCAAGGTGTTTTACTGGTAATGCCCTAAACACAAGAAAGGGTTTTCAAGAATGTTTCAAGAAGACTAGCACTACTGAAACCATTAATCAAGCCAGACTATAGAACAGCTACCAAAAGACTGAAATGTTTTATGTAACATGTAGTTTCTGTATATTGATAGTTGAAAAAGTGAGAATTTCTTTGTAAATCTATAGGTCCTAATAATCTTATGGATTAAGATAAAATAATTGTAAAAATAAAATAAATTTAGTGTAACAAGTCTTAAAAAATAAAGTAAAAAAAGATCATATTCACCAAAATTTACCTAAAGCATGTAAAATTAATTTACCTCTGCATAACAGTACACACTATTAAGTTGATCATATAATGGATTGGAATAAGAATCTTAAAGTACTTTCATAACATACCAGCAAGCATGGAAGTGTTAAAAGGAAAAAGGCACTATGACTAATTTCAAGTGAAATTAAATACTAGGGTCAAGATTAAATCATAATGGCTATTTATGATATTACTAACCAACCTAGACATTATATATAATTTTAAAAGAAATTAAAGTAATCACTTCGTCTTGAATTCTGAACGTGAACACCGACCTATAATTTAAGCAAATTGAATAAAAAAAATTAAAAAACACTAAAGGATTTTGCAATTATGTTATATGAATTTGAATGATTATGCTGCTGTAGGCCGCATGATAACATTTGCTTACACTCTTGTGTACTGATTAGAACAAAATTAGTGTTAAAATTCTGCACTTTAAAATACATGTCAGAATGTAAAAGAACAGTTTGTAATTGACCAAGTGAAAACTCCATATTGTTCTTCAACAAAAAAAGCAAACAGCAGAAACAAAATCAGAAGAAAAGAACGACAGACTTCAGTTCAAGCAGTATCTTAGCTTCATGTTTTTAAAGGAATCAATTTTTTTTGCCCCTTTGTCAGCTGAAACATACTTATCTCCCCCTTTAGCTATTCTCCTTCCAGAGAACCAGATGAATGCTATGGTCCGGCATGCTGGTAGCAAACACTAGTCCTGCATCATTCTTGCCATCAAATCCATTGAGCCAGGAAGTGATGCCTGGCAAGAAACTGGAGCCTCTTTTGGATTTACGGTAGGCTGGAAGTGGCCATCGGCCTATGATGGATTCAGTTCTTAGGTCCATTATATACAAGTGGTGGTTGTCAAAAAGTAGTGCAAATACCTCACCAAAGCTGAGAAGGGAGGGACTGGATGGGTCTTGCTGTGTTTTGATAACTCTGTGAGGAGCACAAACCATATGTTACATACTGAAAAAAAATTCTGTAGAGTTACAAACACTAAAATTGTTCACTTGCAGCAAGTAGGCAAAACGTGTGTAAAATGTTCACAAAAAAATGCTAAATGACTTTTTACAGATGTGGCCATTCAGAGTGCAGATAAAAACGGATACAGCAGAACCATTTAGGATCACTCAACAAATGAGATTTCTCTGAAGATCTGTTTGTGCTAGCCAGGATCTGTGAACCTTTCTTAAAAAGTCATATTGCATGGAGCACAAACAAGTATAAGCAATATTCCGTCCACAGTAAAAATGCCTTTAAATTTACTTTATCCGTTACAAATAGTATTTTTACATATTGGTCATTCACTGAAGAATCAACACATTTATCACATCATCCTGTAATGCAATGTAATGTAAAGTGAACAGTTAAATTGTTACACAAAACATTTTCTAAATACTGTTTGATTTTCAAAAAAAACCCAACAACTAGAAACGTAAGAGCAGTGATAGCATGTTTAAATTACATAATCTTTATTTGAATAAAACAAAAATATAAGAAGACCTAAAGTTAATATAATAAATAAAATACTAAATTTTCTTTTTTCTTCTTTTCCTCATTTCAACTGTTTCTTTCAAAGATCATCTCAGTGCATCATCTGCCTCCACCTAGCTCTATCCTCTTCACTCACACTCATTAGGCTTCATGTCCTCTTTCTAGCCTTATACAAACTCTTTGGCCTCCTGCCAAAAAAACAGCTCCTGCAGCTCCATGTCCAGAAGTTTTCTACTAATATTCCTACTTGTCTGTACATGTCTAAATCATTTCAATCTCGTCAAACAAGAAAAAATGAAAGCATACAAAAACAAGATGTTTATTTGGTATTTAACATGCCATATTGGATTTTGGCTATAAAACAACAACCGTACCCATCTGAGTAACAGTAACTGAGCAATGGAACCATAAAGTGTAACCCTGTAAAAACGGCAACCTGTATATTTTAAGGCATTTTATTGTGGTGCCACAATTTAAACACCACAATAAAAATGCATTCAACAACAAATATGGGAAATTCTATGCAAACTTCAATTTAGAATGTTTATTATACTGATGTGCGGTCACTAAAATTAAGGAATTTGCTATTTAAATTTCAAAATCAAGCATATTTAAAGCAAGACTTAATTATATTTTGTTAACAGTAAGCACTTTGCAGAAAGTAAGCACTTTGTTAAAATAGCACCGCCTTTTAAATTTATCAGCAATATACAACCTGAATTCTAAAAAAGTGAATAAAATTATAACCAAGGCTTTTAAATCACGATTCAATATTTTATCCACAATATATAGATAATTGTGAAACTGAGCGGGAATAGAAGATGAATGAATGAATGCCTGCTACAGTACTAAAAATGGTTGATACGGAAAACTGATACGGATTGATACGGATCCCAAAAACATGTCCCGGATAATGAAGGAGTAGCTTCCTAAAAAGCATTACAGGGTCCTGGAGTGACCTAGCCAGTCTCCAGCCCCAACCCCATAGAAAATATTTGGAGGGAGTCAAAATGTCATGTTGCACAGCCTCAAAACATCAATGCTCTAGAGGAAATCTGCATTAAGGAATGGGCCAAAATACCAGCAACAGTGTGTGAAAACCCTGTGAAGAGTTACAGAAAACAAGGAGGGGCCATAATGAAGGTTGTTGCATACTGCATCCGGGTTTCCTATATGGGGAGTTGTTTTGATTGCTTGTATATATACTCCCACAGTTACTGGATGACATTTCTACATTTTCATGCTCGTGCACTCTTGGGAGAGGATTATAACTGCATTTTAGAGCATCCATTGCAAGGATCTGGAATTGTTTGATGTTTGGAGGCTAGCTCATATAAGCGAGAAAGATAATACTTTTTACTCTCAGCCTCATCAAACATTTTTTACGCATTGATCTATTCCTAGTATCGCAGGAGTTACTGGACAGAACACTGGACTGCTCCATTGGGATTAGGACTTTGTCTGACCATTCTTCTGTTGCAGTGATTGTTTGTCCTCTGTATAGAGATCCATACAGTAGACAGTGGCGACTTAACCCCTCATTATTGAGCTGTCCTAAATTTATACAATTTCTTAAACAATAGTGGAAATTCTTTGTTAAAAGAAAGCTTTTGAAATGACTATCAGTCTTATAGGAGTTGGCAAAAGCCTATTTAATTATGTCTTACACCTCAGCTAAAATTAAGCAGCAATGAAAAATATAGAGGAACTTGAAAAGGAAATTCAGATTTTGGAGAGAGATTTTAAATTGTCACCCTCCAGAGGTGTGTCCCAACAGCTTAATGCAGCTTGTTCAGCTGTAGATCTGCTATTAACCAAGAAGGTTGGATCATCTCTCTTATTTGCCAGACAGATACTAATGTAATCACATCCTTAAAGGATACCTCTCTGGCTCATAGTTTTGAAAACAAATACAATTATGAAAGCATGTTATCAAAATCTTTACTTGTCAGCCTGTCATTCGACAGGGCAAAGGACAAATCTTTTTGTTAATAATATTGGATTCCCCTCTCTCACAGCTGAAGAGCAAGCAGACCTTAGCATGCCAACCACAGAAGAGGAAGTTCTTTATTCTATAAAGTCTCTGAGAGGTGAAAAGATGGTTTTTGCTTGAAATATTATTTTTAAAAATAGGAAAAGAAATAGCAGGATCACTTACAGAAATGTTTGCAGATTCACTGAAAAATGATTAGCTCCCCCTCACTTTAAACTTTATTCAAATATTTCTTTAACTCTTAAATAGAACAAACCACCCGATTTATGCAGCTAGTTGGTGTCAATGCCAAGATACTCTTACTCTTTAGCTGCTGGCTAAAAGACTTGAGATGGTTCTTCCCAATCATCATCTACCAAACCCAGACCAAACAGGCTTTATACAAAAGCCTTTTTTTTAATTACAAATATAAGGAGACTTTTGAATGTTATACAGTATACCAATCAAGGGAATCGTAAAACAACTTCTTTATCTTTAGATAAAAAGAATGCTTTTGACAGGGGTGCGTGGAGCTACCTGTTTGAAGACTTGCAGAGATTCGTTATAGAGGGCGAATTTCTAAAATGGATTCAAAGCATCTACCACTCATCTGTCTTGTATTGTTACTAATGATCTACAGTTAGAGTCTTTCCTAACTGTTAGGGGCACCAGACAGGGATGTCCACTGAGCCCTCTTTTGTTTGCGCTGGCTTTTGGAATCGATGAGGGGTGTTGAGCACAATATTGAATTGTATGCGGATGACATCATGTTGTTTTTAGCATCATCCGAATTATCTATGCCAGCAATATTATTATTATTATTTAATGAATTTAGCTTAATCTCAGAGTAGAAAATTAACCTAAATCAGAAGCATTACCACTAGGTAATTTTACCTAGGGGCTGTTCTCCACTCTCTGTCTGGAGCCTGTTTGCTTGTTCCTATAAATATGATGATAGTGAGAAAAAAATTAAATATTTTATAATTCTATTAAAGTTTGGCAACAGATGCCCAGGTTCTTTGGGAGAGGCGAAACTATATTTATGCTGAATTCCTGGCATAGATTTGCCTCCTTTTTACATGGTACAAGAAGGGGATTCGTGTGCTAGGGGACTTATTCCAGGATGGCTCTCTAATGTCCTTCCAACAATTACGACAGAAGTTTGATGTTAATGTCAACATTATTTTGGATATCTAAAAATTCGACACTGTTAATGAATCTGGTACCTTATTGAGATAACATTTAGCAGGCTGGAGAGTTTATTCATTAATACAATTAATGCTACAAATTTTATTTCTAGATTTTATTCTCTTATACTCCAATGTCTCTGGGCTTTTAAAGACAATGGCTCAGAAATGGGAGAAAGATCTGGATGATGTTTATATAGATGATGACTGGCAGGAGGCTATAAAGTGTGTTAGCTGCACTTTTACTTGTAACCGGCTTAGAGAAACTCAATATAAGATTTTACACATACATTGCATACAACACCTGTTTTAATGAACAAGATTGATCCCTCTTTGTGTCAAGTGCCATACAGAACTGGGGACACATTTTATTGTTTTTGGTGGTGCAAGTTCATATCAAGAGTCTGGAACTTTATTGCTTATGAACTTAGCACCATTCTTAAAATAAAATTAAAAGTGAATCCAGGTCATTTATTATTGGGGCTCCCATCTAAAAGACAGGCAATGTCATTGGCACTTGACGCAAAAGGTTATATGTTGTTAGATAAATTGCTAATTGTGGCAACGAAATGCATCCTTATTAGATGGATAAAAACGCTTATGTCACACAATAGTACAGAGACATTTTTTGCAGTCTTGCCCGATGAAAGGCTAGCAGCTGTGCTTAGGGGTAATACAAATAGCTTTCAGAATGTATGGTTTCCTTTTATAGATCACTCGCTTCCAGATGTGAGAAAAATGGTTGTGTGTGTAAATTAGGAGTTTTTGGATAATCAGATTCCTCCTCTTATAGGTTGACTCAAAAATTCTTTTTTTGGGTGTGTTCTAAATGACATGTCTTTATTATAGTATGTTATTGGAGAGGTTTAGGGTAATGTGTATATATAACATATTTTTGTGCCTTTACAGAGGTTGTGACTGTTTAGTCTCTAATATTAACACCTATAGATATGTATGTTATTTGTTTATTTTTATTTATTATCCGTTTATTTATTTATTTACAATGTTTATGTTTTTTACCTATTCAGTTGTTACTATTGTTTATAAATCTGTCACAATATCCTAAGACTTGCTGTTAATTGATGGTATTTCTGAAAAAGTGCATTGTACATTTACCCTTTTAATATTGAATAAACATGTCCAAAAAAATCAGATTGTTTTTTATTACCCATAATGAAAATTACAGGCCTCTTTCATCTTTTTATGTGAGAGAATTTTACCCTTTCTATTTTGTTGTAATGTTTGTTACACTTTTTTCAATAATACATTCAATCTTTTTTTTTAAATTCAATTTCCGTGTACTAACCTGTTTATTTTATGCAAAAATTACATTTTGTAAAAATCTGCACAATAAAATTTTGTTTCTGACTTGAGTCCATAATTCAGTTTTTTTTTAACTTTATAGGTAACACATTGCCTTATAGATAACAGTGTATCATATACATAATACTATGGATTATTAACTAAAAATTGTTAGCATAATGTTAGTGAATTTAATTGCATTTCTGTCACAAAATGCCTATTAGTCACTTCGCTAAACTTGACAAAGATCTGTCAAAAACTTGCAACTAATTAAATAAGGTGTGGAACAAAGGAATTTTTACCAAAGTAAACCTGACTGTAATTAAACATTGCTGACTTGGAAAAAGTAATGTGCAAGTGACATGGCAGTTGAAGCTGCAGTATATTGGAATTGCAAAGGAAAACTCATCAGGGTCAATGTTTACAGTATTGTATGTATATCCCAAACTACACTATTTCCAGAAATATCAGGCAAGTGAATATTATGCCAATTGAATGCTTTTGAGTTTAAGGAAATCAGGTCATTTCAAGAATTAGGTGTATTTTGTAATGAAAGAGGCTGTGCATAATTAGGCAGCTGGGTTGTCTCATGAAAAATGGGGCTAAAAAGAGATTACTATAAAATAAACTCTTGAACCTGCCCAAATATGGGGTGTGATCACAGAACGAAAACATTTTGTAGCCAACAGGGTCCCAAACACATGTTGAAAGGGAAGAAAAGTGGAAATTATGCGCTACAGATTCAAGAAGAAACAATGTGAAGCAGGAACCCATTATCCTCTAGTGCTGTCATATTCCAGAACCTGCAACTTATCTGGGGTGCCCAGAAATACAAGGTGTTCTGTGCTTAGAGACATAGTCAAGGCTAAAACTCGACCACCACTGAACAATACATAAGAAAAAACATCAAGACTGGGCCAAGAAATATTTTTCAAAGGATTATGTGTGTGTGTGTGTGTGTGTGTGTGTGTATACATATATACATATGTACATTTGGTTAATTGGTGATTATAAATTGCCAATTGTTTGTGTGTGACCCTGCAACAGACTGGCAACTTGTCCAGGGTTTGCCCATGCATTCTGCTCTATGTGCTCTAGGATAAGCTCCAGCAGACCCCATGACCCTGAGTCAGGGAATAATAGGTAAAGAAGCCAAAACATTTACCTCCCTAAATATACATTTAAGAGGTTTTTTTATTTTGATTGAAAAAGATAACTTTAGATGTTCAATAATAAACGCAAAACATAGTGTGGATAAAATCAGCACCCCAATATATCAGTAAGACTAATTGTTGTACTGGAGAACTGATTTCAAATTACACCATCTGGCATCCTTCAGTTCAGGATAGGTTCATTTTTATAGTGATATATAACCTTCTGATTTATGAAAAATTCGGAGAATCCAGATTATGCAGTTTGCACTATAGCTTTACCTTAGAACATCAAAGCTAGCAAAGTCCCACTGGTAGACACCCAGATCTGAACTGCAGACAATGTAGCGGCCATCAAACTGCAGCCGGGGCTGCAGAGACACACTGCGGTCCTCAGACACAGACAGGGTCTTCAAGCACTTACAATTGATTTCTCGCCCTATAGGCCATACCTGTTTGGGATATAAAGACATGGCCAATATATTATGTAAGATCATGCTGTATTAAATAATTACACTACACTATATTGCCAAAGGTTTGTGGTCATCTGAGTAACTCGCACACATGCAATTTTAAATGATCATATTCCAGATTTATTCACATTTTGTTCTTTGATTAAGCTCCACACTAAGTTGCCACTACAATTCAAAGCTAAAATGAGAGAGATCTATTTCATTAAGCTACACTATTAGTGAGACTAGACACTAATGTCAGATGTCTGGGATGCAGTCAGCATTCCAGTTCATCCCAATAGCATTCAGCGGTGTTACAACTGTGTGCTTTCATATTTGTAGCACATTATATGAATCTGATGGTTTAGTGAGCACAAACTTTTGGCATTTTATATATATATATATATATATATATATATACACACACACATACATACATACATATATGCTTATATACACAGTATGTCACAAAATACATCTCTAAGAGGAAATGTCTAAAATTTAAACATTTTTTATGGTCACCATCATTTTCTAGAACTGCCATAACCCTCTTGGACATGTTCACCAGAGCTTCACATGTAGCCGCTGAAATCCTCTTCCATGACATCACAGAGCTGGTGGATGTTGGAGGCCATACTCCCCTCCACTTTCCATTTGAGAATACCCGACAAATGCTTAATAAGGTTTAAGTCTGGAAACATGACTTGGTCAGTTCATCACCTTTTCCCTCAGCTTCTTTAGCTGGGTCATCTTGGAGGTCCGACCCAGACTCTGAAGGGAGGAAATCATGCTCTGCTTCAGTAGGTAACAGTATGTATAGGCATTTAGGGTTCCCCCAATAATGTATAGCTTTTAAGTACCGGCACCACCCTGCTTGACTTAACGAAAGACACATTTTCCGCTACACAAGCTCAACACCATCCGAAACAAACAAGTTTATCTTGGTATCATCAGACCACAGGACATGGTCCCAGTAATCCTTGTCCTGCTTGTTTTTAGCAAACTGTTCAGGGGCTTCCTTGTGCATCATCTTTAGAAGCAGCGTCCTTCTAGGACATCTGCAATGCAGTAATTTGATGCAGTGTGCAGCATATAGTCTGAGTACTGACAGACTGACGCCCACCCCTTTAACCTCTGCAGCAATGTTGGCAACAATCCCCCCCCCAAAGACAGCCCTGTGGATTTTTTTGGTCGACCATGGTGAGGCCAGTACTAAATGCAACCGGTGATCTTTTAACACTAATCCATTTCAGGACAGCAGGGAGAGAAAATGGCTACTTGGACCCAATTTAGATTTGACATTAAATTTTCACTTTTACACAAGCTGTACATTCACTACTTTACATTCTAGCAAAGATTAATTTCTTAGTTTTTACATAAAAATATAATAAATTTCAAGAAATGTAAGGGGTGTACTGACTTCTGTGACATACTGTATAAATGCATATATACATATACATTAATACTTTATTAATACATTAATATTTTATTAGTGGTAACATTAGTAACTTGTGATGCACACTATCAGAAAAATAGGTAAAACAACAGAACAACATATTAGTATGCATTTTAAACAACCTATTTAAGATGCAGACACATCCACATGCAGGCTATCAAAGTAGGAAAGAAAATTCCTATATTAACCTTCACACATACGGAAATGCTATTGCTTCTAGATTTTTTGCTCTAGAGATTAAATAATTTGGGATTCTTAGATTAAAAAAATCAATAAAAGGTGCTTAATACTAAAGCAAAGACATCTTGGAAAACATTGTGTGTGCTTTGAATGTGGCAAAAGTTTGTAAAAAGTCAGTTAGGGATATGCTTGTAAGGTGTCCACAAACTTCTGTATTTGTAATGCATGTCTTGTATTTGGAGGTGGAGCTGTGTAAATTACAAAGTGAGTTACAAAGTGTTACTCAATAAAGAGACTTAATTCCCACAGCACTGATCATTTTTAGCTCACCTTGATTTCATATTTATCTGAGCTCAGTAAGATGTAGTCACCAGGACTGTGCATCATAGACTCTACTTGGCTTTTTTGAAGTAGCACCTAAAATATTGAGAAGAAAAGCTTCAGAGGTGATTATATATATATATATATATGAATCAAACACGGTTTTTCAATTTGGTAGTCCAAAACCTTCACCACTGTGCTACCATTTACATTTACAGCATTTGGCAGACTTACAACTGAGCAATTGGGGGTTAAGGG
>JAOTQW010053779.1:0-18169 GCA_026260075.1 Sisor rabdophorus
AATGCACATGTTTTTGGACTGTGGGAGGAAACCAGAGTACCCGGAGGAAACCTACAACATGCAAACTCTGCACAGAACGACCCCAAGCCCGTGCTAACCACTGCGCCACCGAACATGCCTTTATTTTATTTTTTTATCTTTACACGTTTTACTTTATTTATTTTGGCTCAATTCTTTTATTTTCTTACAAATGTTATTGTCAAACGCATACAATTATCCCATTATTAATATTATATCTGAAATCCTGTCAGTGCCACAGAGCGTCTGCTAAATGCTGGAAATGTATAGGGAGAAGCTAGTGATTTTTTTGGAGCACTAACAACAAAAAAAATAGCACTAAGGTTACACCCCCGGAGTGAGATCCAGACACAAAAACACAAAGAACACACAGGATGAGTGTGATGAGTGCGTCATACTTACCGAATCATAGACGGGATGGAGCTGTTTCAGCATGTAGGGGATGATTATCTGTAGCAGTGCTTCTCTAAAGAACTTTTTGCGCACTGTGCTGCTGTCATAGTCAAATTTCTGGACAAAAATATGCACTAAGCTTGTTTTTTTCCAAAAGGTCACTGATTACAATTTTAAGGTATTAAGACTTTTTAAACAGATGTTTAAACAGATTTCGGGCTGATTTACCTTCAGAACTCGATCCTGGCAACGCTGGATGTTTTTGAGAAAATCCTCTCCTGACTGGTCCTCCATATTCTGGTGCAAGAGCTGCTCAAACGTGTACACGGCATTGTCCATTTGCTGTAGTACAAAGCAGACCAGAAATGACAAAATGGAAATTTGGGATTTGATCAGACAACATTCTGGTGTTATTATAAGCTACACGCTCAGAATAGACAAGCTATTAAATTCTAATACCTTTTTTTTTCCTCTTCTTTTTTTAAATTTTGATTTACAACAAAACATAGCTTTATATAATGATACTATTGATAATAGTGTAAGCTATATTTATATAAAATCAGCAGGAATAGAGGGTCAATATATTAGATAATATGCAATAATATGCAATTTGTTAGCAGATTAGCAGTCTGAGTTGGAACATTTCAATCAAAGCTTCTAACGACGCAAATTGTGGGTACAAGCCTCCAAAAGCTTGTAAAACTTATAATAAAACGGCAAATCCACATGACCAAGTCACAGTGTAAAAACTACTTGTAAAGAGATGGGGATGGCAGATCACGAGAAATTAGATTTTGAATGTGTATATTAATGCTTGTCTAATACCACCCCCTACTGGTGACAAGTGAAAAATTAGTACGATTTGAAAGTTCCCAAGTGGCCTTAGCAATTTGCGACCAAATCTGGACTTTTTGCTTAAACATGGAGCACTTTTTAAATTGGTGCCGACATTCAAAAGCATCCAACTGAGACTATCCAATCATTCCAGTGATTCTTAAAAAACACTAAGAAATGGGAGCGCAGTGGAGTTGGATTTCTAATTGGAAGATCAGCGTTTGATTCCCAGCACCAACAAGATGCCATTGTTGGGCCCCTAAGTATGGCCTCTAACCCCCATGGCTCAGTTGTATAGATTATAGAGTTGTAAAGATAAGCAAAGTCACTCTGAATAAGAATTCTGCCAAATGCTAATCACAGTTTAAAGCTTAAACCTGCAATATTGGTTCTGCCACACTGTGTCGCTCTTTTCATAGTTATCAGGCCGCTAATCTGTCCCCTGTTACTACAGCGACGACTGCATCCAAAATATTATTCCTGTTCGTGTTTTTACAAACAATATATATATATATATATATATCTCCAACGCATCGAACAGGCGTGTCTGAATATTTATTAAAAGCTGTCCCAACAGCTTGACAACAGAAATAAGAAAGCAACTGACCTCTCGCATAAGGATCTGACCTCTGTGAACAAACACCGAAGGACTGGACACATCAAACCTCTGCTGCAGACCCTCCAGACTCAGCTGCTCCATCTTCTCATAGCAGCTCTGCATCTTCACTGGGTGGAAAGCCAACATGGACATCTTCTCCATATGCTGAAGGAAGAGAGACATTCATTCATGCATAAAGAGTATGGGCTGAAACACAATGCCAGACTTCTATATTTCATCACTATTTATAATAAAAACAAATTAAATAATACTAGTGTATAAAAAAAGATCTTTATATTTTATTGTTTGGCAAACTCTTAATTATACTAGCTAACAGAAGCATTTCATTTAGTTATTTTTTTCTTTTTAGTATTTATCCTGATAACTTTATAATGTGCAAGAAGGTCGTGGGTTCGATTCCCGGGTCTTTCTGTGTGGAGTTTGCATGTTCTCTCTGTGCTCGCGTGGGTTTCCCCACAGTCTAAAAACATGTATGTTAGGTTGATTGCCCATAGGAGTAAATGTGTGGTTGTTTGTGCATGTGTGGACCTGTAATGGACTGGCGATCTGTCCAGGGCAGTGATCTGGCTTAATGGCCACAACTGTCGCTTTGCAGTAGGAAGGTCCTGGGTTTGATTCCCAGGAAAAGGTTTGGAGTTGCATGTTCTGCTGCTTGCATGGGTTTACTCCCATGAAACCCTGGTTTTCTCCCACAGTCCAAAGACCTGTACGTTGGGTTGATGGGTGATTCGAAATTGCCTATAAACGTGAGCGGGTGAGCTGTCCTGCCTTTTAACCCTCCAGAGAGCTGGAATAGGCTTCAGCAGACTCCCGTGATAAAGATATGAAAGGGTAAGGGAAAATGAATGAATGAATTTTTAATTTGGACAAGGCCTAAGAAGGGCCATTTTGGAAGGGCACACTTCAAGTGTGGAAAAATGGGAAAAGGGTTTGATGCAAGTCCACCATCTGTGTCAAACACCAACCCTTGTTCATTGCTTTAAAACGCCACACACACTTGAATAAATTCTGGGTAATTTTCTTCAGTAAAGTTTGCTTGGACCCGCACTCAGAAAGTGTGCATTAAGGGTACACCCTATGCAATCACACTCCTCACAAGAAATAGTGGATTATTTTGACTTATGATGTATTTTTTTCGTTCAGTGTTTTGCTTGAACAGTGTTTTGTGAAAGCTTTGTTATCCAGAGCAACTTACAACTGAGAAATTGGCAGTTGAGGGCCTTGCTCAGGAGCCCACAGTGGTGCTGAGGACTGAACCCTGGTCTCTCTGGTATCAATCCAACACCTTATAACCACTAGGCCACCCCTTCCCTTACATTACTTATAACAAAGCATGACACATGACTAAGAACAACTTTTTATTACCTAGAAAAACGTTTTAAAATTCATTCTTCATCTTTATCCGCTTATTCCCGAATCCGGGGTCATAGGGGTCTGCTGGAGCCTATCCCAGCACACATAGGGCGAGAGGCAGGGGGTACATCCTGGACAGGTCGCCAATCCATTACAGGGCCACAGACACACAACCACACACTCACACATTCAGTTCTATGGGCAATTTAGAGACACCAATCAATCTAATGCACATGTGTTTGGACCGTGGGAGGAAACCCACGCAAGCACTGGGAGAACATGTAAACTCCGCACAGAAAGACCCCAAGTCCGGGATTCAAACCCTTCTTTTTGTGACGTGACGGTGCTAACCGCTACCCCACCGCGCCGCCCACGTTTTAAAATAATTGATATAAATAGATGTTACTGGCATAGTTTCTGGTATAGAAAAAAAAAATCCAATGACTACGCCTTAACCAATCACAGTCACCCAAAGCGTTGTATGTTAGCTGTACTGCCTCACTGTGTCCTTACCTTCCCTAGCGCATTGTTGCCTCCATCGTTGACTGCGTTCTTGCTGATTTCCACTATTTCACGGAAAAAAACCTCCCTGACCTCAGCGAATCCTTGTCCCACTGGCTCCATCAGAGCTTCCAGGATAGACGTGATATAGGGCTGCACGTTTGTTTTAAGGACCTGGTCTGCATGTGTAAGTACCAGGGCTGGAGCAGAAAAAGAAAAATACAACTGTTACTCTAACTTATCAAATGCACACTGCTAAAATCAAGTGCATCAATCCCGAATGCTGAAAAAAATGATACCATGACATTTTTGGACCAGTGTATTACTTTGTATTACCTGGATGGGAAAAAAAATTGTTGTCATTTTATAGTTGCCGCCCTTAAACATTTTGCTTGAAAACCTCAAACTTTTACTTTAAATCCTCACAGGGAAAAACAATAACCTGCCATATCAGCAGTCAAATGTTTAGATGTTATTAAATGATGTTACGCTTCTCCGGATGCTGCTGGCAAACTTCGGAGAGCAAAGTTTAGCACACAGGTGAAAAAGTAGAGCCGGTAGAGCTGAGCGGTGCGATTGTTTAACAACCCTGTAATATTTAATTGCGATATGCTTTTCAGAAATCAAGTGGGGTTTTTTTCTTCCTTTTTTTTATGCCCATATAAGAACTGCTTTCTCCATCTTGCATATTCTATCATGGCCACAAACACTCGAACTGTCTGTGGAATGCAGTTCCACCAGTGCTGCTCTGTTAGAAATACTTAGTGTCCATGCCAAGCCCTTTTCAGGTTTTTTTTTTCAGCCTACAGTTTCAACTAATGTATAGTGAAAGAGAAAGAGGAAGGAGTTAAACAGGAGAGAAAGAGATAAAGAAAGGGAAAAAAGGAAAGAAAGAGTGGGACAGAGAGCGTGAAAAAGAGAGAAACAGAAGGAGAGATAGACAGAGAGAAAGAGAGAGACAGAGGGAGAGGCAGACAAAAAGAAAGAACAGGACAGAGGGAGAGAGAGACAAAGTGACAGAAAAAGAGTGTGAGAGAGAAAGACTCTGAGAAAGAAAAAAGGAGAGAGAGAGAGAGAGGTTGATTCTAAGTTGCCTATAAACGTGAGTGTGTGTCCTATAATAGACTGGTAATCTGTCCTGCTTAATAATATGAAATGTCAGAGACAGACAGAGAGAGAGACAGGTTACAAACGTAGGAAGGTCTAAAGGTGACTTTTTATATACGTTATTATAGCTACACTAAGATTTCGCTTTCCTGGCACTAAAGAGACCCAAACACTGTTCCAGCATCACAAACTGTGTGTCAACTAAAAAACCTCACACGCCATGCAACACTATGTGAAACCAATAACATCCAATATGGTACTTTCAGCAAAATCGAAAAGTCTGGGTCTGCTAAAGGCAGGGGTACACTCCAGACAGGTCACCAGTCTATCGCGGGGCTACATAATCGACAAACAACCACATGTACTTACATTTACCCCTATGGCCAATGTAAAATCTTCAAATCATCCTAATGTATGGGAATTGAACCCAGGACCTTTTTGCTGTGAGGCGAACTGCTAACAACCAGGCTAATCGCACCGCCCTTATCCAATTTCTAATTAAAGAGAAATTTCCAGCATCTTTACTCTAACCTCTAAGTCCAGACTCACCACGCATTTTTCCAGTGACATGCTCTTTAGAGGAAACAATCTGGTCCATGTCAGTGCGCAGTGTGGCATCCAAACGGGGGCGCTCTACCTCACATCCTTGAACCATTGCCTGGTGCTGTGTTCGGGTCTGAGTCAGCACCTGCCTGTACACAGCATCCGAGATCTGAAGGTAATCAAAAACACACACACAAACACAGGATGATTAAAAAAAAAATACGCTAAATACGATTGGCTTAGTTTTAGTTTACTTAATAAGAGGTATCTCTGAACAGTACCTGAAAATAGTGTAGTGCGTGTGTATTTAAGAATACATTTAAAAAAGCCCTTTCGTAAATCTATGGTTGTAAAAATCTGTCTCAAAATTCATTCATTTCATTCAATTCATGCAGCAATGGTTTTCGTGAGCACTGAGTACTTTTTAGTTTTACTTTCGTTCCTTTTACGGCGACATGCCTATTGTTTACTCTTGCTATTAGCGCTGTTCTTGGGAGCCAGGCATGAAATCCCGAAGAGGGACTGAGGAACTGCTGGAGTAAAAGTAAAGGTGAAAGCAAAGAAGATGAAAAGTTGAGGCGCAATCATTATGAGGAATGTGCGCTCTCTTGCGACCATGAAGGACAAGCTATTGGCGCTGATGAACACCTAGAGGGAATTCTGTGTCAAGTCAAGTCAAGCTTTATTGTTATTTTATGCAGTAAACAGTAAAATGAAACAACGTTTCTCCAAGATCCTATGGTGCAACATGAAAACACAACACAGAATCAACAGGACAGAAAGACACCACAAGCGAGAGACTGACTAAAAGTGCCATTTTACAGAGATGTGGCTGCACTTACACATCCCAGACCAGAGCGTTACGGCACCTGCCTCTGTAACCGTGCATGCGGACAGGAAGTAGGATTGTGCTGTATTTGAGTGAACGGTGGTGCAATCCTGGACATATCTACATCAAGGAGCGTCTATGTAGCCAGAAAGTGGAACTGCTGGCTGTCGTGTTACGCCCAAATTAAATGCCGAGGGAGTTTACATCCGTTGTTGTGTTAAATGCTTACGTCCCACATCAGCTGACGCCGAGGCTGCCAGTGACATCTTTAGCACAGCCATTTCCCACCTACAGATGAAGCAGTCAAATGTCTTCATGGTAATAACTGGTGATTTATATAATGTTAACCTGAATCAGAGAATATTTGATTTCACTCAGAATGTGGACTGTTCCACTAAGGACAATAAGACTCTGGAGTTTTCAATAAGACTAGATTTACTGTATGCTAATGCACGGATGCATACACTGCCACTGCCCTTCCCCCCCTGTGTCTTGCTAACACCAAGGTATGTTCCTCGTTCTGCCTGGCAGGAGCCTGTCTCCACGAGGAGTGTGATGAGGTGGACACAGGAGGCTGGGGAGACCCTGCAAGACTGCATTGAGAACACAGTTTGGGACGCACTTTCCCAGCCTCACAGGGAGGACAAACAGTATGACGGACTGCAACGCAATACTTAAAATTCTGCGAGGTCACTGTCATGCCCACACCAAAGGTTGGCTGTTCCCCTAAAACAAGCTGTGGATCACCAGTGACCTGAAGACTCTACTTAAAAGTAAGAGTGCTTTCAGGTCTGGGAGTAGAGAGGAGTTGAGGAGTGTGCAGCACCAACTAAGGGACAAGATGAGGGAGAGTAAAGACTCTTGCTGAAGTTTGGCTTCCAGCTTCCTCCTGTGAAATAACATGAGAGAGGTGTGGTCTGGAATAAAGGAGATCACTGGGTGAGGAGAAGCAGATTGACTTGTGGCAACAGTCAATGTGGTGATAAGTGGTGTAGGAGCCTCACAGGGCACTCTGCTTTCTCCATTCCTGTTCACCTTATATACCACAGACTTTTAATACAACTCGAAGTCATGTCACTCACAAAAGATTTCTGTTGACTCTGCAGTTGTAGGGTGTATAAGTGGTGGACAGGAGTACAGGGGGCTGGTAGACAGATTTGCGGAGTGGGTTGAAGGGAATCATCTGCTGCTTAACGTGAACAAGACAAAAGTAGAGGGTAATTGACTTCCCGAAGGAAAAGAACAGCTTTGCAGCCGCTTTGCATCCTGGATGAGATTGTGGAGGTGGTAGAAGAGTACATGTACCTGGGTGTGACCTTCAACAATAGACTGTGCTGGAAGTCTAATAGCACAGCTGCGTACAAGAAGGCATGCAGGAGAAGGAATAACCTGCTGAGGAAGCTGAGATCCTTAAATGTGTGCAGCAAGATGCTGGAGATCTTATACCAGTCTTTTGTTGCTAGTAATTTGTTTTCCTTTTTGGTCTGCTTCAGTCATAAGCTGCAGACAGGACACTTTTGAAGCAGTGGAGGAGAGGACATTAAACAAACTTATCATGGATAACCCTGACCACATTCCCCTCCCTGTACTGGACAGATAACGGAGCGCCTTTTTTCAAAAGGCTCAGACAGCATTGTTGTCAAACACACTGTTACAGGAAATCTTTCCTGCCCCTAAGCAATAGGCCTATATAATGACTCAACTCTGTGCTACAGATAACACAATTTGATTGGTACTTTACTACATTTGCACTACTTTTATATCGCTTTAGTTAGTTATTATAATTTTTTCTTATTTATATTCTATATTTTTTTATTAGAACAAAATTTCCCATCTTGGAATTAAAACATTGTGTCTCAGGTTTAAGTGATGGCTTAGTGGTTAAGGGGTTGGACTAACACCAGAAAAAAAGTTCAATTCCCGGCACCACCAAGCCACCACTTTGGGCCCCTTTGAGCAAGGTCCTTAACCTGCAAATGATCAGCTGTATAAAAGGCGTCCGCCAAACGCCGTAAAGACAAATGTAATGTATCTAAAGTACTAACCAGCATCCAGTTCCTCTGTCTTTGCTGCAGCTTGCCTTTCAACCGAGGCCCGATCTGCGTCCTAAGCTCCGGATACAGAGTCTCCATCACCAGATTGGCCAAAATCTACACACACACACCAAACAGAGCGCATTGGAACATTTGTTAACATTGATTTAGCATAATTTAAGGGATCCAGTTAAATTTTTTTATTATTACATACAAATAATTTAGAGACAAAGCTAGAATGAAAAATTTAGGTCCAACAAATACCTATACACATATTCGAAGGACTAAACATATCCGGGATTTGCCACTAATATTTGCCAATATTTTTATTATAGGAAATCGGTTTTGTAATATTGGCTCCAAGATTTGCACAATTTTGTAGTTGTTTTTGGAGTTGTGAGCAAGACTAAGCAAAAGACTAGTCCACCAATTAGCTTTAATACACAGACAAACGTCAAGGGTCTGTACTTTATTCAACATATCAGCTACGAATGTAATAGAAGTGCGACGTAAAATAAAGCAACAAATGTAACATTTTTTGGAAATATTATTTATAATAATAATATATTTTTTTTACTTACTAACAAACATTTATTATTTGGTTATAAAATGATAGCCAGTGGTCCGACCCTAAGCTTCCAAGCCAAGATAAAGAAAAATATATTTTACTGTATATTTGTTGTACTGTGTATAACTGTGTATGTGAGAAAAAAATAAATGATTTTCGGCCTGCTTCGGCCTAAGTACATGAGTGTTTTTCTAATTGTAAAGCCCGACATGTATAAGACATTAATCACACACTTCATTGTGTGTGCACACACCAAAGTGGTTATTTGTTCACAGTGTCAGAAGTGTGATCAACAACAATGAAGCTTTGAAGTGTACTGACTATATCATTGTGTGGGAAGGTGTGTGTGTGTGTGTGTGTGTGTGTGTGTGTGTGTGTGTGTGTGTGTCTGCTTGATGATAAAGTCATGAGGATCAAAAACAGTCATCCTAAGCTTGATCTATGCCAGCATTTTTATATTACAAAGGACACACAAAACAAGATCATGGTGCTTTGTAATTAAAACAATGTAGACATGTAATTATTTGACTTTTGTTTTAGTCAGCAGTTGTAGGTAAGAGTACTAGGTTGGTTAAAGTAGACAAATCCTTTATATGGTCTAGAATGAGATACACACACATGAGGGAGGCCTGTAATTGTCATCATAGGTATACCTCAACTATGAGATAGAAACATAAAAAAAACCCAAAAAGTAACATTATCTGATTTTTAAATAATTTTTTTGCAAATTATGGTGGAAAATAAGTATTTGGTCAATAACAAAAGTTCATCTCGATAATTTGTTATATACCCTATTTTGACCCATTCCTCCAGATCTCCTCAAGAGCAGTGTTGGTATGGGGCTAATGCTAGTCAACACAGTCTTTAACCAAAGACTTTCTATGGGGACTTTCTACTCCAGGACCTTCTAACGAAGCCACTCTTATCAACCGGGCAGCGTGTTTGGGATCATGGTAATGCTGAAAGACCCAGCCATATTTCACCTTCAATGCCCTTGCTGATGGAAGCAGGTTTTCACTCAAAATCTGATGATAAATGGCCCAATTCATTCTATCCTTCACATGGATCAGTCCGCCCGGTCCCTTTGCATAAAAACAGCCCCAAAGCATGATGTTACCATCCCCATGCTTCACAGTAGGCATGGTGTTCTTTGGATGCAATTCAGCATTCTTTCTGGTCCAAACACAACGAGTAGAGTTTTTAATCAAGTTCTATTTTGATTTCATCTGACCATATAACATTCTCCCAATATATATTTATATGTGCATACATTACAGCCTAATCCTAATTCTATTTTATGCATCTAAGAAATTGGACACCACTACTTTACCAGTTAAAGTCATCATACGTGCAGTTGAAAATAAAATTTTTAGCTGTTAGGCTATTATTTTTGACAGAAAAGACTAGTCATCAATACAAGTCATCATGTAACATACGGTGGAAACGATATGTGGGACTATCATGCGGTATAACATTAGCGAACGTAAACATTTATTTGAAGAACATGGCTGTAAAATATAAATACAGTGTTGAATGTAATAAAATAGATGATCATTAGTCGTTAAAGTCCCTATTCGTGAGTCTCTTTGGTCGCTCAGGCAGCCATGTTGCTGCTTTAGCTAAAATATCTTGGGGAATTTTTTATACAAATAAGTGTGATGCTGAAAAATCTTATCTGGCTTTTCCCTCTACATCTACAATCAAAAGAGAAACAAGACCTGAAAAAAGTTAGGGTTACTGGGTAGAAATGTGATTGGGCCTATATTCCCCCAAGAACCATAGAGTTGTGTAATCTTGGGCGACATTTGGTTAGTGAATTTTAAGACACTTTTTGACTGTCTTTTCTACAATGGACATGAAAATTGAAAATAAAACTGTAAAATTAAAACTGAAACCAATTCAAAAAATGTACAAACACTAAATTGGAACAAGTTTTTCAACCATATAAAGAATGTTTTCCTTCAGTGGTAGCGCAGAGGTTAAAGGGTTGGACTGCTAATTGGAAGATCAATCTATTCCCAGTAATTTATTTCCAGTATCAACACCTACTGCTGGCCCCCCGAGTAAGCTTCTTAACACCCAATTGCTCAGTTGTATAAAAGATACATGCAAGTTGCCTCGGATTAACACAGTCGACCATCATTGGGTGTAGCAATTCAAAGATTCTAGTCCAGATTTATTATCCCTCCTACCATTATAATAAACGTCACTTCACTGTAACAATTTCCTACTACTTTTTTAGTTACATAAGCAATAAAACCACTGAACCTTATCTAGATCTGAGGGTGAGGTTTATACAGTGTACATATACTAGTTTCAGTCAATATTTGAAATAATGACATCCAGGATCTTCCGCCACAAAATGCTCTTTAAAAAAGGGGAAAAAAAGGAAAAAAAAAAAGGTTACATTTTTCCAACTATTTTTACCGCATAGCTTAAAAAGTGACATTAAAATTAGTTAAAGAGGGAAGACAGTTAACACGCACACAATATTTATTCAACACAGCTGCCGCAAGATACTGTGAAGAGGGGCGGCACCGGCAGTCCCTGCCCACTCTGTTTCTAAGCAACACAAATGGGCACTGCCAGGTGTGTGCCAACTCGCACAAAGACCTTATAGAAATAAAAAAAATATTTAAAAACAACACACACACACACACACACACAGCAGCCCACACCCTTCAGCGAGAACAGTGCACACATTCATTTTCATCAGATTTTATAAAATAGGAAACAGTCTGGAAGGTAAACAGCCTTAATGTAATCTACTGTACGGACAAAACAAACACTTCTTTCTTAAGAGTGCCTTTTTTTTAACCATGTGTCTTGGTGTAGACCTGACTAGAGAGTCCTTCATATATGGGTTGTTCATCAGGGTGTGTTCAAAAAAGCAGGCTTTAATGTGTAATATAAACAGCAGCTCTAGCAGGGTGAGTGTGTCTGTGTGTAACATCGATATGAAAAAATATTTAGTATTCAAACTTAAAGGTGACCTTTCCCATTTCATTTCTGTCTATCGTATAACCCGAGGCAAAAATGGCCTAAATATCTCTTTTAAAAAAAGTTTCTTGGGAGAAGTTATCACACCATGCAACGAGGGCCACTGCTAGGTCTTGCTTGTTCTCAGAGAAGAGGGATTGGAGTGTGACCTAATCCTTTTATAAATCTTGTAATTTCACAATGTCACAATTTTGCAATAAGGCACCAATAACAGCATTTATTTCAATTACTTATTTTAATTTTTCACCATCATTGACAATGATGCCAAAAGTTGTTGCACACCTAATCAGACATTTTCGCAAGTAAAAAAAATATTTAAATCACATTTATCGCACAGACGCCTTTACATTAATCTATTTTATATAACTAAGCTAATGGGGGTTTAGACTCCTGCTCAGGGGCCCAGTAGTGGTAACAGTACAGTAGGAATTAAACAAGATCCTGCAGTTCATCACAACACCCTAACCACTAAGCCACCAGTTCCTTATTGTGTCAATCCCACGGACACATTGTCACCAAAAAGGTATAAAAGGCCCCTTGTACAAGCGAATCACCAAGGTTGCCAATTGCATAATGGTTTCAATTCCCAGTTTTTTCGATGCTCAATGTGTGTGTGCATGCATGTCCATACCCTTCTTGACCAAATAATTTAGTTGAAGTACCCCCCAGAGATTTAAAGTATATACATGTCAATAACTCAAAACATTTGCATGTTTAATTTGAAAAATTATTTTTTAAGTATTTATTTATGCTAAGATTATATTGAGCTATTCTTTAAATCTTTTAATCTGCTTGTTATCAATTTACAAAGCCCCTGCAATTTCCTCACCAGTCTCTGTTCAGAGTAAATTGGTTTACGAAAATTGCTTCAGTTTTATAATGTGGTTTAATTCATTGAACTCAAATAAATGTATAGGAAACAAATACGCGAAAACAACTTACAAATTTCAGACGTTAGTGTGCAAAATGGGCTTAAATATAACACAAGCTGTGTCGAAACATTAGTAGTAGCTTGCCTTTTCTGATTATGTATTTCCGAACAGGATAGTTACTTGTTCCACCAGGAACCAACATAAGTTTGGGACATAGCGAATTCTGTTCTAAATGCAGCACAATGTGAGTCACAGGCTATGGAAATACTGCTGTTTACTCTTCACCTCCCTTTTGGCACTGCTGTTGAGAAAGCAGACATCTAAGGGAGCTTCTAGGAAATGAAAGATAAGCTCTTTCACCAGGCTAAAATACCAAGAGCAATACAAAACCTCCCGATCAGTCCCAAGGAAGCCGAGTAATAGCTGCTTTTGCTGTGCTGAGATGTAAACAAATACAATTGCTTTTAGTGGCTTGAAGTGCAGAGATGGCAGGAAGTGCAGGATCTCTTTTCTTTCAGCATTTACTAGTGAAAGGATAGCATTTCCGAGACAGGCAGAGCTTCACTTGTCTACATTTTTAATCCAGCAATATATCTTTCTCTACCTTTGCTAGATTTTACCAGACGCGTTGAGAATTGTAATGAAGAAATACCCGATAAAAGAAAAGAATTTCAAGTCCCAAAAATGGATTATAAAATAATCAGCTAAAACTACCATAGTACATTTTCCTGTTCAACATAATGCAACAAACATCTTATACTCATTCTGAATAGCATCATGTTCTACAGTGCTCAAGATCAGAATAATATAATGTAATAATGTAATAATATAAATAATAATGATTTTTTTTTCCAGATAAGATGTGATTCAGTATTTATGTATTCTGTTAATGCTGTATCAACATATCATCTTATCATAACAAGCCGATGTCATCGGTGTGTGTTGACCAAACCTGCCTCAATCCATTTTTTAAAATCTTTGAACACCTTGTAAAAATGTATTTTTAACATGCCTGTACGGTTCACTTAGTGTTTAAACATTTCACTCACCTTAATGACCGTAAATAGGTGTGTGTGCTGTAAAATGTATGTAGTAAATTTAATTTTAAATTACTGGGAATGGATTGAAATTTTAAATCTGGCTTTGATTCAATTAAATAATTGTAAAACCGTATAATATATTTTTTTTTACTCTGGGTCACTGGGGTCTACCGAGCTAATCCCAGTACACATAGGGCGAAAGGCGAGGCTACCCCCTGAACAAAGACACGTGTAGACAACCGCACACAAACTCACTTCTATGGGCAATTTAGTATTACCAATCAACATAATGCACTTATTATTGAACTGTGGGGGGAAACCGAAAAACCCAAAGTAAACCCATGCAAGCATGGGCAGAGCATGCAAACTCTGCACAGAAAGACCCCCTGTGCCGGAATCGAACATGGAAACTTCTTGCTGTGAGGCGACCATGCTAACCACCACGCCACTGCACCACCCTCAAATAAAAATTTTGCAAAATCAGAAGAATTTGTAAATCATTTTGTAAATTTGTAAAAAATATATATTTATCTCAGTCTAAAGCAGTATTGTAATATTTGTTCTGTTGATCAGGAACTGTTATAAACTCAAGTTGTATGTAAATACACTGCTATAAATACCTCCAGCTGAAGGAAAAAAAAATACCTCAACAACATATACATATATCCTGATGGTTCAAAACAAAAAGCAAAACTGGAATGCAGAACAAACAAGAGAATCTGAATTATTTGTGTCGATAAGACAACAGAGTTTCGATTTGCATTACAAATCAAACTTGGAAAAGTCCACTAGTTCCAAAAAAAGGGGCCTGCGAGACCCTCAGCCACAGAACTTAATTACAAACATTAACATCTTTTTCCATCTATTAGCCATAAAAAATAATCATCCTGCTGCCTCTAAGACAAAAGCCAGAGCTTGGCTTGCCAAAACTGGATGTGAATCTACTAAACATCACTAAAACAAAGTAGTGTTTATCTAAAAACAATAATTAACAATAACACATGATTAAAGTCTAGATTTCATAGTCTTATCATTTGACTGCTCTTAGATCCGACCGGAACTCAAAATAGAAAAGGCAACCTTTAAATTTTTTTAGAAAAGGCAACCTTTATATTAAAACATACTAAATTACACCTTTTGTAGTATAAACTCCTTTCCTTAGGTCGGTACTCTAAGTGGTATGTCTTGTTCTTGTTACACATCTGATCAACAGACCTAGAAACCTAGTATAACGTTAATATCTCAAGCATTTTTGGTGTACACTAGATGGCCAAAAAAAACCCACACCAACATGTGTGTCTCTTCTCTAAACTAATACTAGAAAGTCTGATAATGTAGAATTACATGATTTCTTTAAAGGAACCAAGAGACACAAATACAATTCTAAGCTTTAGGAAAAAAAAGTTTGGTATAAAAGAACTGGTGTCTTGTATAGCTCTGATTCAAAGAATAAACTGGAAAACCAACTGCACCCCAGAACATCTCACTTTAACATTAGTGTCTGAGCTTACTAGTACTAATCAAACCCACAACATGGTCTAGTTAAAAGCTCTTCTAAAAGTGTAGAGTTTATTATATAAGCAAGTGTGAGATTTAGACTCTTTGTGTCTCGATTTTCGTTTGGTTGTAGGGGTAGTGCGAAGGGACAGATACCCCTCTCAAAAACTTCAAATGTAGGGGTATGAGAAATTTTCCAAGATAGATTAGCTACAGCAGCAATATGGCTATAAATAGGTATTTTTGTCATTTAAAAGAAATTTTATGTCCAACAATCATCTATTTTATTGCATTTTATGCTGTATTTATAAGTTTTTTTTTGGTGCATGTGTCTATTAAATGACTTAAAAATATGAAATTATGATCCATACTCCGGTGGCTCAATGGTTGCCTCAAAGCAAGAAAGTCCCGGGTTGGATTTTCGGGCAGGGTCATTTTTTGTGGGAGTTTTCCCACTTGGTTTGTGTGGGTTTACTCGGGGTACTTCTATTTTCTGCCACAGTGCAAAAACATATACGTTTAGTCGATTCTGAATTGCTTATAGGAGTGAATATGCATGTGTGTGTGGCCCTGCAATGGACTAGCATTGGACTAGCGACCTGTTCAGGGTGTCGCCTTATCTGCACTGGGATAGGCTCAAGCAGACCGCAGTAACCCAGAGTTAGGGAATAAATTTTAAAAAAGTATTAAGGATAAATTTATAAAGTTATGCATGTATTGGCCATTTTATTTAATAGACAGGCCTTTAAAAAGTTTGACTGAAAATAAGGCAACTGTGCAAGCTGTGCATTTCTATTCATGCCATTTTCTCAGAAAGCCCTACGTAATTGCTTTTAAATCTCGATTAATAAAAATCACATTCTAATACAAGCTCAAATTAAAAATAGTACAGGTCTAAAATTACTTTTAAGAAGATAATTTCAACAGAATAGCACAGACATTCTCCAGTCTGTGGTTCAGATGTCTAATGACACGTTTGATCACAAGCTGCAGTTTCACTCTCTGGTTTAGACGTAATTATGGGTTGGACAAACTACACAGCATTAAGGCAAGGCAAGCGAGGCGAATAAACTTGAGCTATGCCTCAAGTCAAAAAACAAGCGATAGGTAAATAATTCATCTGATCTGGGAGCTGAATGTTTTACCTTAAATAGATCAAATTCTCTATGCATAATCGACCTTAAAGTAAATCTGGCTTTGGCACCTTAAAAACTGGACCTATAAAAATGTATATGACAAAAAATATATGTGGTTACACAAGGAATTTTGAATTTTATTATTATTTTTATGAGGTAGGAGATTGTGGGTTCAATTCCATGCACCACCAAGCTGCAACTGGGGAAGTGGTAGCACAGTGGTTAAAGTTTGAACTTCTAACCAGGAGGTTGTGAATTCGATTCAGTTACATTTTGTAGCACTTGGAAGATGCCCTTATCCATAGGAACTTACATTTGGGGATGCCCAGCAGTGGTAGCTTGGTGGCACAGGGAATTAAACCTGGATCTGGAAATCGAACCCAGATCTTTCAATTACCAGGCCAAAAGCTGGATAAGAATGTCTGTTCCATGCTGGAAACATAAATGTGACTGCTAAACCCCTGAGAAAACCCCTTAACTTCTCATATATAAATAGGATAAATGAAAGTCGCTTTGGATAAGGGTGTCTTCTAGATGCCAGAAATGTACAATGTAAAATTTTATGGTTACTAAGCTTAAGCGTTGTTTAACAACAATGTTAAACGAAATAAAAAATATAAAAAGCATATAAGGATAGCAAGGCAAATGTTTGCTAGTATGACTGCACCTCCACCTGACTTGCATCAACTCACCTGACCTTCTGAACACACAAAGACTGAATTCAGTTCTCGGAGAGGAAACTCCACCCTTACCAGCAGAGGAGAAAGAAAGAGGTGGTTGGGGAGGGGAAAAGGGGGAAGTAGTAGTGCAATAGTTACTGTTTTAGACTGCTAATTGGAAGCATGATTGGGTTTGATTGCTAGCTCAACAGTGTTGGGTCCTGAGCAAGCCCTTTACCCTCAATTGCTGTTATATAAGGTAAATAAAAGTCGCTCGAATAATGGCAAATGCTGTAAATGTGGAAGAACTAAAGGAAAGGAAATAGGAGGTTAAAGAATAAGCCTGGTAATTGGCCAAGGAGATCAATAAACACTTTTACCGAAGTTTCTAAGCCTAAACAACAATCGTAGCCATTAAACCATTCTGGTTTTGATTGTAGGGTATTAAAATGCCCCAATTTTTTTAGCATTTCTCATTCTATAGGTCTTATTTATACTGTTGCAAAATTCACTGACACAAAACAATGTTTACAACAAGGTGGTCCCTAAAATTTAATCATATTGAAAGTGTGACCCAGAGAAAAGACATTTTTTTTTAAAAATTGAAAAAAAAAAATGGACCTGTGCCGGATCCCCGCACATCATATCCCAGGTTCCGTAGTGGCCTTTGGCTTGCCTGTACAATCGCAAGGAGTCTGTGAATGCTGGCGTAAGCACTTTGTTCTCCTCTGACAAACCTGCAGGGGGCACAAGGGAGCACA
Source organism: Sisor rabdophorus (assembly GCA_026260075.1). NCBI lineage: Eukaryota > Metazoa > Chordata > Actinopteri > Siluriformes > Sisoridae > Sisor > Sisor rabdophorus. The sequence goes on from JAOTQW010053779.1 coordinate 17,764, forward strand.
GTAATGTTTACCTACTTGGCAAAACCAGTCAATCTGGTTAAAATGTAGACATGAAATTAAACATTATAAACACATGAAAGCCAATGGTTCCCAACCCTGTTTCTGAAACACTTGCAGATTCCCAGGCAATTTCTGTGTGGAATTTGCATGTTCTCCCTGTGCTTGCGTGGGTTTCCTCCAGGGACTCCAGGGTTTCCTCCAGTCGGAAAACATTTGCTTGATTGGTTATTCTAAATTGCCCGTGTGTGTGTGGTTGTTTATGTTTGGCCCTGTAAGAGATTGGCGACCTGTTTTGGGTGTACCCCTGCCTTTTGCCCCATGTGCTGGGATACACTCTGTACGCTGGGAAATGGGTGGCCTAGTGGTTAAGATGTTGGACTGATACCAGAAAGACCGGGGTTCGATT
>JAOTQW010053881.1:0-18161 GCA_026260075.1 Sisor rabdophorus
ATGTTCTCTCTGCGCTTGCGTGGGTTTCCTCCAGGTACTCTGGTTTCCTCCCACATGTACATTAGATTGATTGGTGATTAATTGCCAGTGTGTGTGTGTGTGTGTGGCCCTGCAATGGACTGGCATCCTATCCAGGGTGTACCCCCTTCCTTTTACCCTATGTGCACTGGGATAGGATCCAGCAGACCCCCGTAACCCTGAGTTCAAGAATAAGCGGGTATAGAAGATGAGTGAATGAATGTCATCCTGCTCTTGAATGCGGTTAAATGCTTTTTGCCACAACTCAAGACAGTTCTGAGCTGTAGATAATAAAAACAAACTTATTTGATACAGATTTTAGTTAAAGCATAGTAGATTGACCAAAACAAAATTTCAGATAGCCCTGCGACAGACTGTGACCCAGAGTTCCGGAATAAGCGGGTATAGAGGATGAATGAATGAATGAATGAAATTTCGCTGTCTTCCTAAACCCACTGGGGTTAACCTCCTTAAAGCATATTCTCTATCGCTTATTTTAAAACATGATATCAGGATGTCTTGGCAAGTAAGAGACTTCTGATTGAATTGTTTCAGCAGATACTTTTGGTGACAAAAGTATATGGTATTGTTGCTTATTTGTACCAGTGTGGCATTACCGCATATTTTAATCACTCAGTTTTTTGCTTTGTAATTTCTCATGATAACCGATTAAAACAGTTTGTAATTTTCTCCTCTTTTTAGGGATCATGGGTGATGATGTGATGCATGTTGTGGGTTATGCCAACGAGTCAGTTGTTTTACCCTCGAATGCTGATCCCTCATGGAACCTTAAGGAAATAGTTTGGTCCGTTTATGAAAACTACACACAGCTGGCATTTTTACGAAGTGGAAAGACAAGTGTCAACCTCCATCCCTTATTCCAAAATCGCCTGCAGCTAAATAAGATGACTGGGGATTTAAAAATTACAAATGTATTATCCAGAGATGCTTCAAGATACCAGGTTGTAATATTAACTGAAACCAAACAAACCAAGACCAGCTATGTCAAGCTTTCTGTTCAGGGTAAGAAATTTATTGTACATTTACAGTGGAGCTAAAAAATATTTAGTCAGCCTCCAATTCTGCACATTCTTCCACTTAAATATAGAGATTTGTGAGATGTGAGAGGCCTGTAATGTTCATCATAGGTATATTTTAATTATGAGAATAAAAATGAGAAATAAAATCCAGGAAATCATACTGTGTGATTTTGGAAGAATTTATTATTATAAATTATGGTGAAAAAAAGTATTTGGTCAATAACAAAAGTTCATCTCAATACTTTATATCCCCAATGTTGGCAATGACAGAGCTCAAAAGTCCTCACAAGGTTTTCACAACACTGTTGCTGGTATCTTGGCCCAATTCTCCATCCAGATCTCCTCTAGAGCAGTAATGTTTTTGGAGCTGTCGCTGAGCAACACAGACTTTTACTGCTCACCGTTTTTGCAAACATTTTGACCCCACGGGGTAAGATCTTGCGTGGAGCCCCAGATGGAGGGAGATTATTAATGGTCTTTTATGTTTTCCATTTTCAAATAATCGCTCCCACGGTTGATTTCTTCACACCAAGCTGCTTAACTATTGCAGATTCTGTCTTCCCAGCCTGGTGCAGGTCTACAAACTAGTTTCTGGTTGCAGCTCAATGGTCTTGGCCATATTGGAGGTTGGAGTGAGACTGTTTGAGGTGCCATTAATATAGATAACAAGTGGAAGACAGAGAAGCCTCTTCCAGAAGTTGTACAGATCTGTGAGAGCCCGAAATCTTGTTTGTAGTTGACCAAATACTTACTTTTAATTTGCAAATAATAAATATAAATTCTGTAATTGCAGTGGCCGACTAAGATACCCCCCCCCACACACTATTTAATACATAATAGATAATGGCTAGAAATGTATACAGATATGTAATGTTATGTATTTTCTAAACAAAAGTTTGTTTAATACCTATAATTCTATTTGACTGAATATAGACTAATATTTCATATTTGTTATTAAAACTTTAGCGTTATCATCATCATCATCATTTTTATTATTATTATTGTTATTGCAATTTCAGAAAAACTCAGTAAACCTCACATAGAACTTCGTCACAGCTTTCTGGATTCGAATAACTGTTTTATCATGCTTAGTTGTTCGTCAAAGAACATCAATGTTTCCCTTATCTGGCAACCCGAACCTGGCTTCAATGAGTGTACCTGTATTGGCCCTCGAGAAGACACTGGTGAATTAGTGCTGTGGACATCTTTCAAGTCCAAACGTGCAGTAACCTTTTCCTGCAGTGCTGTTAATGGCAAACGCAGTAATTCATCTTCTATGATCGTGAATTGTACAGGTATGTTTGCCAGCTTGATCAAATGTTTGCAAAGTCAGACTTGTCAGGTTGTAGAGAGAGTTGCAGCTAGTGTACTGTGTTTAAACCGCTATCTTAAAGGTGTCAATGTCAGAAATGTAAAAACCACTTTGTGAGTTTTACATCACATCTTCTCCAAAGTCTTTCTGTTCTGAATATATTAAACAAGTTAAAATAAAACAAAGTCGATCTCGGTCCTGTCATGGACATTAACATCATATTACCTGTCATTTACAAATCTTACACACACACAGTCAGATGGTTTTCTGACAGTTGAACTCAGTCTTTATTTTCTACCTGTATTTTTTAGAAGTAAAATTAAATATTGCAGAAAGTTGCAGAAAGAATGAAAAAATGCAGGGAAAAAAATGCAAGAAGTTAGTTTGCCGTTCAGTTTATTTAGTTTCGTATTTTATGTCTACAAATTTGTAGTTAATTAAAATGAATTAGTTTGTTTGTAGGTTCACAAGATTATTTGTTGAGTACATGTGAGCACAAATGAGGAGAAATATCTGGACAGTGTGTGAAATGTAGTTTTACAATAAGATTAAAGTGTTATACTTACTAAATGAGTATTAATAGAACTCAAATAGTCATTATTTTGACACTGAACGCTTCGTGTTTTTTCTATGTTGGGGCTGAAATTCTTGTACGCAATAATGTCAGTTTTATTGCACACAGCATGAATGGCATTATGAAACTCTTTCTACATTTTGACACACACACACAGTTTCCTGTTATATTTTCCAGATAAACGAGATTGGAAATTAGAAGCAGACTCTCTAAATTCTTGCTAGACTTGTGAACACAAATTATTTATAACATTCATTCATTCATCTTCTTTACCTGCTAAACTTTTTGTGGTCACAGGGATCTGCTGAAGGCTATCCCAGCGCACATTGGGCGAGAGGCAGGGGTACACCCTGGACAGGACTTGTTTATAACCTCTCATATTTAATATGTTTGACAGTAACAGTGGAATGACACCAAATGTAGCAAAGTAAAAGTATTTTTTTAACCTAAATGTAAACTAAAAGTAATAAATATACACCAAAATTTACCTAAAAGTGTTACTCAAGTAAATGTAACAAATGTAATCTGTTACTAGCCACCTCTGGTGATTGTAGTATGTGAAAGCTATATTACACATACTGTAAGAAGTTATCTTCAAGATATACAAAAAAGGCCATAAATATATTTCAAAGTATATTTATATTTTCTATACATAATTGTTGGGCACTTGTTGAACATCTAGCGCAGAGTGTTACTGAATAGTCCAGTCTGAATAGTCTGGTAATAAACTAGTTTTTCGGCATAAACTAGTTTTTCTGCGTCAGTAAGTGACAATACATGTTTTATTCTGGTGAGGTTTGTAAGATGAAAGAACGCTACCCTAATAAGATTATCTACATGGGCGCCAAATGAAAGTTTTGAATCAATAATCACACGCAGGTCTTTGACTGTAGCGCCTAATAAAACAGAAAGACCGTCTACAGTGTATGTGTGATCAGAAAAATTGTCTCCGGCTACCTGTGGCCCCGGAACCAGAACCTCTGTCTTGTCTGAATTAAGAAAGAGAAAAAGTTGCTTAGCATCCAGTCTTTTATGTTCTTTTTTTCCCTCCATTTGCACTCTGTTTTAACGCGCATGTGATCATTGAACCACAGAGCGAGCTTTTTATTTTTAACACCTTTTCTTTAGCTGGATCTACATAACCTCTAAACTCTAAATAATCAGTTGCCTGGTTAAGTTCTGTAGATGATCTCAGATGATGATCCAATGATAGTCGATAACTGATTAAACTGGATGGTCGTAGGTGTATATGTAGGTTTCATTATTTTCATTTTTCTCTTCTTTTTACTTTTGTAGTGCCAGAAGAAAAAGAAGCAAGTCTGTTAGAAGGTCCTCAAATAAGGACCAAAGAAAGAGTGACTTCAGGATTTATTGGAGGATTGTTTGGCTGCATTATTACATGTTTCGTGTCATTGTTTTACCAGACCTACAAAAGTAAGATATAAACAGCGTCATAGTAAATATACGTAGTGGATATTTTATCCAATTAGGCTTTATTTGCTGTAATATTACTATCCAGCAACAAAAACTATAACCAGTATGCCACACCTTTGTTTTTAAAGGATTAGGATTACATTTTTTTATCCTTTCTTTAAGAAACCCCCTTTAAATTAATCTTGGTTATACATAGTGTCATGTCATGCATAGCTAGACCTTCGAGAATCCTTGGCTATATAGCTAAGTAAATAAGTGATTAAGTTTTTGTGACTGGTAATTTTAAGGGTCTAATTAGTTTGTTTGTTTTTATTATAAGCCCCTAGAGTAAACCCACACAAATGACCTCTTACCCAGGACCTTCTTAGTGAGAGGCGACCGTGCTAATCACTAAGCCGCCGTGTTGCTGAGTTAAACATATGACAAAATATTTAAAAAACCTAAAGTAAAATATAGTTAATTAGTATGCATGGAATCACCAAGGCAGCTAACATTTTTTCATTTTATCATAAGAAACAAGGAACATCTTCTGTAATTATTCTGTAGAGGAACACTGAACATATCAAGTATCGGCCTACACACACAAGCACACACACATGCATACTCTATAGTGGCTATAAAAAAAATTTGAAAAGCTTACATGGATGGATGGATATATTAATCTAAGTAAATAAATAAATGAATAAATATATGGTTTGAATTTCTTAAACACCTTTAGGTACCAAAAAAGACAGAAAATGAACTAATGATGTGGTGCTGCTGAGGTCCAGGTACGATTTGTAATTTTTAAGTATATTTACTTTTCAAATTTTAAGAAAATCTTTGAAATACAGTACATGGAGGCTGCAGAACCTTGACAGCTACTCCTATATTAAGATGTAAAAAACAGTTGATGGTAGTGGATAAACAACCTACCTACAATATAAAAACAAATTCAGAAAAGGTCTAACTACTTGTTTACTTCAGTATAGTATATCATTTATATATATTGTATTTTGTGACAATTGTATTTTCTATCTGGTTGAAAAAAGAACATAAATCTAACAGTCTATTTATTAGCAATCTGCTTTCACTATCAATGAAGAGGCTCTCCTGAAACAACAATCGTCAGATGTGGGATCTACAGGAAAGAAGAAGAAGAAAAAGAAAAGAAAAAGGCTAAAAACTGTGCACATTCTATTAAAAAGGCTCCTGAGATTTTGCCCTCCCTGCTCCACTGATGCTCTGTTTTGCACCTTAGTTTCATAGGTGGCAAACTATCAGGCAACACACAACTCTGCTTTATCAACTGTAAATTGCAAAGCTTACCTACCCATTACCTCAGACAGCAGTCAGCCTTTCTACTTCACTGAGGCATTAACTGCTCTAAAAAAATATATAGCATAGACAGAGGCTATGCCTAGTGTATGACCAATAATGGTTAGTGGGGAAGAGGCAGTGCAGTGAATAGGGTGTTGGACAGGAAGACATCTGGATAAGGACGTCTACGGAATGCAGTAAATGTAAAAATGCTTGTTTACATAGATAAGACGCAACAGCGACACAACACGTTGAGTGCTTTAAAAGCATAAATTGCCTAAAGAAATATAGTTCCTTGTAGTTAAATTTCACTTATTTATATATCATTAAAGTTACACATAATATATATTATGTACATATTTTTTAATGAACAATAATTTAAAATACATCAATTTGCGCAGCTGTTGTCTGTAGCTTTCACGTGTCATTTTTAAATTGACGAATGTAGTATGTCTTCATTTCCTTCATACTAACTGCAGTTATACTTGCTTGAAGCTGTCATATACTTTAAGTAGTATGTGATTTTGTACAGATTGTCCATTGTGTCTTTTTAACTTTTATTTCAGATACACATGCTTTAAACAAGTAGCGGTTCTTAACCTTTTCTGACTCTTCATTAGATCCGCTTCAGAGAAAAAAGCAAGCGTGTTCGCCCAACATCTGAGCACAGTGTATCAGGGTGAAATACTATTATTTAAAGTTATATTTCTTATTAAAAATAAAAAACATCAATGTTTCGCCTTACTGAAATAGTTAGGCTTAGATAGTAAAGACAAAACACAAACTATGTTGAACCAGACTCAACCATGAGTCTGACATTGTTACATTCAAAGAAATTACGATGTTTGCAGTGGAGACCAAAAGACACAAACATTCCATTAATTCATTCATTCATTTATCCATCCTCTATAGCCACCTATTCTATAATACGGGGCAAGAGGCAGGGGTAAAACCTGGACAGGTCAGCAGTCTATCGCAGGGCCATACATTGATGAACAACCAACCACACACACATACACACTCACTTCTATGGGCAATTTAAAATCACCAATCAACCCAATGTACATGTTTTTGGACTGTGGGAGGAAACTGAAGTACTTGGAGTAAACCCATGCAAGCATGGGAAGAACATGCAGACTCCGCACAGGATGACCCTAAAGAATTGAACCAAGAACATTCTTGCGGTGAAGCGACCAAGTTAACCATGTGGTCACCGTGCCGCCCTATCCTTTTTAATATTATTTGTTAATTATTATTATTTTAGTTTTTACAAATTTTAAAGGCATCTTTTAAAAATGAGAAGCATATGTTGGGCAGTTTATATTGATATATATGTTATATTTGAGGTAATGCCTTTTCAAGAGTCAACTACTTTTGTTTTTGAAGAAATCTTCCATAATATTTAGCAATTTTTTTTTGTCTGACACTTTTTTGGGGTTGGATATCATTTGATTTTGTTTCTCTTTATCAATTAACTTTGGATAAACGGAAATTAATTTTGTTACAGCTAAAAACCATAAAAATTAACAGATAACAGAACACTTTACATGTAAAACTTTAACATATTGATTAATACCACAGCAAAAACAACTAGACTTAATATAAAATATATATATATAGTTTGCCTCAAAGTCAGAATATCTCAGGTTTGATTCCCAGGCACGGGGTCTGTGCAGAGTCTGCATGCAGAGCATATAAGTGTATAAGTATAATAATTGATTATAATACGGAAAATAATTAATTATAACAACATAATTGTGACAAATAAAAAAAAAACAAAGGATACTTTACCTGCCAGAGCTTTAAATTTATGTTTAATATGCTGTTTTTTTTTCTAACATTACTGTCACACCCTTTGCAATGGACAAGTGACTGTTAAGATACACCTCTTTACGAAATACTTGCATTTCAACATTAAGACAATAAAGGAAAAAACAAAAGATTGTTTTTGTTTATGCAATAATTACAAGAAAGCAATGCCAATTCCTAATTCATGAAAAAACCCATTGAAAATATATTTAGCACAAATTATATGATTATATAATATGAAATATGATCAAATGTAAATTAACAATAGACACTTTTAAATAGTAGCATAAAAAAAACAAACCAAAATGGAGGAAATTATTTAATGAACAATTTAGACCATGTAATGTTTTTATATTGTTACTGACATTAGCAGAGAATTAGGTGGACCACATAATTTATTTTGTTATTTGGTCTTAAATAACACAATGCTACAAAAATAAATGAATAAAGGATAGTTGATAAATAAAAAATAAAAATGCTACAAAAATAAATGAATAAAGGATAGTTCATAAATAAAAAATAAAAAGCAAACACTGAGGTTTTTTTTTAATTTATAACTTTTGTGACAGTATGTGATTGATATGTTTTTACAATTAGAGAATTTTCTGGTACGGTGATGAGGAAGTAGCACTGACCGTTGTGGATTTTGGAAATGTCACCTTAGAATAAATAGTCTGTAACAAAGAAAATATTTTTTTTCATACAATTAACAACCTAATAAAGTATAGCAGTATGTCACAGAAATGAAATTTACTTTAGATGTTAAGTATTGAATGTACAGCTTGTGTCAATTTCCTGTTTTTAAAAAGAAAATCCCACAGCCATTAATGTCTTAACTGCTCGCAAAAAAGTGAGTACATACCCATAGGAAAATATTTTAATTAGGACCAAAATGTCATTATTTGGTCACCATTATTTTTCAGCACTGCCTTAACCCTCTTGGACATGGAGTTCACCAGAGCGTTACATGGTGCCACTGGAATCCTCTTCCAATCCTCAACGGAGTTGGTGGTTGTTGGACACCTTGCTCTTCTCCACTTCCCCTTTAAGGATGCCCCACAGATGCTAATAGGTTTTAGGATTGCTTAGCCAGTCCATCACCCTTACTCCCAGCTTCTTTAGCAAAGCAGTGGTCTTCTTGAATGTGTGTTTGGGGTCAAAAGGAAAGGATCATGCACTGCTTCAGTATGTCACAGTACATGTTGCCATTCATGGTTCCCTCAATGACGTGCAGTTTTCTTCATGCAGCCCGAGACCATGACCCTCTCACCACCATGCTCGACTGTTGGCAGGACACACTTGTATGTGTACTCCTCACCTGGTTTCCACCACACGCACTTGACACAAATAAGTTTATAGAGTCCTTTGCCATAAGGTGCCATGTTGAACCATTATTGATCGGTATTAGAGTGAGAGTAATAAAAAAATTCAACACATCTGCTCCACAGTTGCATCAGAGACCTTGTAACACTAACAAGTTTCATGACAACAGGGAGGGAAAACGGCTACTTAGACACAATTCGGACATTTCCTCTATGGGGGTGTATCACTTTTGTTGTCAAGGGTCTAGACATTAATGGCCGTGCTGAGTTTTTTTAACAGGACAGCAAATTTAAGCAAATATACAAGCTGAACATTCACTACTTTACATTACTTTACAGTATGTGTTTCGACATACTGTACTGTACACACTTATGTACTGTAATTCACATAGGAACAATTTGGGTATACTACTCGCCTCACATACTCAGCTTTACCTACTATATAGAATTGAAGTATGCAACTTTAGACAGTCTTTAAAATAAGGTGATAATAATAATAATTATAATATGTATGACCTAATATTTACCATCACCTACCATTTTTTGGTTTACCCTGAAATCTTCCACAGTTTCATAAATTGTCGCTCCATTTGCAGCACTGTCTGATTGCTTTTGCAACAAAGATGGCAACTCAAATTACACAATCATTATTAATAAAAAAAGAGTTTTACATCTACTCCACTAACGTTTCTTTTAGTGGGACACTGCTAAAACACAGAAATCTAAGTACTTAGATAGCTACATAAATGCATACTTACATCTATATGTTTACTAGATTCCAATTGGACAGATTCATACACCGTGTTTGTCTCTTCAGGAGCACTGATACCTGTCAAACAACAAATAATTGTGTTATTATTATCATAATTTATAGTGGTGTTTATATTAATAATAAAAAAGAAAACTAAAGGAAATGCAGTTAATTCTGCAGATACTAGTACAATGTTTTAGTTCAAGTTTATTGTGACATTAATTATTAGAATTTGGTGAACTAAAAAATAAAAAATAAAAGATTTTAGCGCACTTTTGCGAGATCTCAACCAATGACTGAATGCAGCAATCAGACAGAGGAGTAAAACAAGGGCAGCTCCACCTCCTGCTACAATCCATGTATAATTCGGTATGCCACCTGCAAGCACTTCATATACTGCACACAACATTTAAAGTAAGTTAGTGGTGAATGAAGTATGCAAACTAAGTACTTGAGTTAAAGTAGAGCTACACTATTTTATCATTTGTTTATAAGTTGTTGCACTGATGCCAAACAGTATTTGTGATACTACCAAGGGGAAACTATAACAAGTTCAAAAGTCCCCACTGAAGGCCCAGTTACCACATGCATGGCACACACCTGGATCTGACTAATACTATCGTAGCTAGATGAACACATTCCTTATATTCAAGCAACATATTGTAGTGGAATGGGAAGTAAATCTGAAATAATATTTAAATTTATGTCTTGTCACTTGCACTACAATTTATTTATGTATTTATAAAAAACATTATACCTCATGTCAATAAGTCACAATAATATTAATAATAGAAATATTAGGCTAGACTTATATATGCCTTATAATAATTTAAATGCATGTCATGGTCATGAAAATAGGTTCATGTACTTGTTGTGTTGAGTTTACAGCTCAGTTTCTCTGTAGCTGATCCGGAGCTGACGTTGTTAGCTGCAGTGCAATTCAGAGTAACGGTTCCTTCTTCTGGTGAGAGAATGAACTGCAGATGAGCTCCACTGGCTGTCTTATAGCCGCTCCACAGGTAAGAGAGACTCTCAGCTCCGATCGCTCCACACATCACATTCACATCACAGCTGTTTGTGGACACTGACCACGTCTGGGACTTAATCTGCACCTCTGTTATAGGACCTGTGCACAGACACAAAAAAGAGATATAACATGGAACTGGTACAGGAATAATTAACTGTAACAACAAATTAGCAAAGCTTTTTCAACTGTTAGCTTAATGAGCTTAATGAGAATGTGTTGAACTGCTATTTAGAAGTTTGTTTGTTTCATTTTCAGCACTAACAATTTAGCAAATATTTTTATGCAATTTATGTTTATTTCTTAACAGATATTTCTGTTATATTCATTAAAAGTTATGGAAAGTGGTAGCTCAGTGGTCAGCTAAGCGGAAGACTGTGGATTTGATTTCTTGATTTCAATAAATAAGGTAAAAATGTACGTTGCTCTGAATAAGGGTCAAATGCCATAATGCCATAAATGTGGTAATGAAGTGAATTATACTTACTCTGAATACTAACTTTAATTGTTTGTGTTGGTTGCTGTGTCTCAGTGCTAAATGAAATCACTCTAAATGTGCCAGAATCCTGGATTTGAAGATCTTCTACAGTTATTCCAACTCTATACCTCTCCGTCTTTAATCTTCCACTAAACTGCGATGGCTGAAATGTGTAATTCAGGTTTGGACGGTATGCAGCAAAAAGGCTGTCATTGAAGCGCCAATTAACAGATATCACTGATTCTATTGGATATTGAAATGGAAGATCCAGAGAGTCTCTAGTTTTAAGAATCTTCACTGTGTCGGTCAAAACACCACATATACCTGAAGCAAAGAAAAAACATTCACATGTGCAGATCAAATCACTAACTGATTTTTAATTTCCATCTCCATTTTACATATTATTACTAAAATTCAAACATCATTTTTTGTACTTACTAAGAATAACAGTATTATAAAATCAGTATTATAGTCTAACAATAATTCCAAACTCATTCTGTAATTCTACAGTTAAAAGGATGTGCTTTTACTCAGTGATGTCGGTATGTGCTGTGTGAGTAGATATAAAGGAAATCAGCCTAATTAATCTTAGCAGCGTATTTAAGATTTAGCATAAGATAAAAATAAATTTGGGCATGTTAAAAAAGACCACCTGAAAGGAGAAAAGAAGTAACTTAAGAACCACAAGGATGTTTATTTTACTTTTGTCTTGTCACTGTATGGCAGTGTTTGTCATGTAAACCTTTCAGCTACTGAAAAAACAAACAATTTGATATAAAGACATACATTAAGTACACATAAACTTCCACTACTACACGCAGTGCTGTTTTTTTGTCAGTATGAAAATTAATACACTTTAAGCATTTATTGTCATATGCACAGTGAGGAAAACAGATATCCATGTACAATAACATTTTAATAGTTTATAAAAGTTTGCTGTCCACTGTGCAGTGAATGCCAAGCCAGTTTACAGATTTTATTTCAATAAAAATAGAAAATAGGTGAAATATAATAATAATTTAAAAAACCTACGGTGTTAATTTGAATGTGTGTTGGTATTGTTTTGTTCAGGGAAACATACAGTTTTAAACAAATGACTGGAAACAGGCTTGAGTTAAAACATCTATACTGTCACCTGCTATATGTGAATAAACAAAACATTCCTGGATCTTATAATAAAATATTATAATAACTAATTAACAAGTAATATGGATTTACTTCCTAACACAGTTTATGTACCTGTAATATGTAGCATAACAACATAATATAAATTAAAATAATACATTTGTTATGATTTTACATTTATATAATAATAATAAATATGTAAGAATCAAGTAAGACGGCTGGGATAGGCTACAGCAAACTCCTGTGACCCCAAATTGGGTAATAAGCGGGTAAAGAAGTTGAATAAATAAATGAATAAATGAATATAGGAACGAACTTATAAGTACAATAAAAGTTATGTTATCCGTCATTTTTTACCACAAAAATGTGGATAATAAACTGAATCTTAACTAAAAATATGGTATCTGTGGTATCTGTGGTAAGTGTAGTAACAAAATGGAAAAATAAAGTTCTATTTATAGATTATATTTATATTCATAAATAGAAACAAATCTTTTGAAAATAATTCACTGAACATAAAAAAATAATATCAATAATAACAATAACAACAAATACAACAACAACAATAATAATAATAATTGTTATTAAATTATTATCATTTTAGTAGAAAATTAAGTGCAAAAATTAGCCACCAATCCATTGTATGTATCTTGTTTTCAAAGCCCATGTAAATGAATTAAACCACATTTTATTTACTGTGAAACATTAACACATTGTTAATCTATAATATTTTAGTGGTGTCTGTACGTACCCTGAAGAATCCCAAACAAGAGCAGTCCAAAGATGGAAAGATGATTTTCACGAAAATTCCACATTACTGTTGCAGTGAACGTCTTGGTCTGCTTGAGTCAGACTGTGGAATCAACACTTACTGAAGTCTAAGACACCAGAGCACACACAGTCTTTCCTGATTTGTGGCAGTAAATTTAGTTTGTTTTCACATGCACTGAATTTGTTGAAACTGGTTTATTGGGTTTATAAGGAATTCTGTGTCACTGAATGTCACAGTAGCTTTGTTACGACACACAACTTTAAAAAACGGATAACTGTAACGGCTTTTGTGTGTTTCCTGATTTTTTTTTTCTCTCAAGACTTTTTCTGATGAGAATTTATTTTAACATATCAGCATTTTGTCGTATTTCAATAGAAGTAAAACTCAGGGCAGTTCTTTTAAAAAGCTTTAGTCTTTAGCTTTTAGTTTTAAAAAGTCATGTAGTTAGTTTGCAAGCTGCTAAAGGGAAATGGGTTAAAAATATACACATAAGGAAGTGTTGCTTTTTCATGTAGTTAGGTCCTGATCTGAAACCAGTCCTGTTGATTTCTCATATAAAGCTGCTCAATATAAAGTTACACACTTGAAACTGACCTGAAGTCAGTTTAGTGGCCACCGATAGGATGCTATCTTACTTCCTGTGTATTTAGAGTTTACAGCTCAGTTTTTCTGTAGCTGATCTTCATAAATAGAAACAAAACTGTTAAAAATATTAAGATTTTATGAACATTTTAATAATACTAAAATTGTAAGTAATAATACTAAACTTATAAGTAATAACACTAATAGTAACAATAAGGAATACAACAACAAAAACAACAACAATAATAATAATAATAATAATGATAGGTTTTTGTTTAAATTATTGACATTTTACTAGAAAATAAAGTGCAAAAATTAGCCACTGATCGATTGTATATATCTTGTTTTGAAAGCCCATGTAAACTAATTACATGGCAAAGTACAGAGACAGAAAAATATTAAATCTGATTTCTTCCTTATTTCTTTCTATTTCACAGATGGGGTTGGAGTAACCGGGTGTAAATAGTCATAAACACTTCAGATCTTTTGGTCTTTTTTGGAAAGTCTGTATTCCATATACTTGATGAGACTTATGAGTTTCATTTTAGGTTACAATATTTCTTAAAATAAATTACACCCAAATTAAACCAAATATTTTAGTCAACTAAACCTACTGTAGATTGGGTTAACTAAAAATTTTCCATAAAGTTGACTAAAACTAAACTAAAACTATAATATACACTATAATATGACTTAAACAAAATTTTTTTAATGTTTTAGTTTAAAGGTTATAACTAAAACTAAATTAAATTCTGCTGTCCAAGTGAACACTGCACTTCCTCTCCATGCCGGTAACTCACATAGTTTGCAAGCAGCTAAAGGGAAATGGTAATAATACCAGTAATAATAATAATCCTCTGCCAAAGACTGCCCCCTTAAAGTTAAAAATTCATAATTATGAGAATAATTTTGTGTACCCTTTTGTAACTGCAGAAGCAGTCTCTCTACAGAACACAGTAGGCTACAGTTCATTCATTCATCTTCTATACCCGAATCTGGGGTCACGGGGGTCTGCTGGAGCCTATCCCAGCGCACATAGGGCGAAAGGCAGGTCGCCAATCCATCGCAGGGCTACACGCACGCAACCACACACTCACATTCACTCCTATGGGCAATTTAGTGTCACCATACCTGACAATCACAAACCAACAAATCTAACAAAATATTGATTCATTGAGGTAGGTGTGTGTGTGTGTGTGTTTGTGTGTGTGTGTTTGGCAGTGTCTTTTTTTTTGCCAGGGCATAAATTAATCAGCAGTTATCTTTTAAACCCCACCCCCAAAATTGCCCACCTGTAATATATGTTTGCCCACCCTTTTATGGTTGGCGAGAACCAAGCCCGGGTAAATACTGTAGTGTTTTTCAACATTACTATATCATAGTAAATTATATCCAAGTGGTAATTTGTTTTGGTGATTGTACTGCATTTGTTATAGTAACTTTACTTTACCAAAACAAATGACAACATTAATAACTATGTTGAATTTTTATACTATATCATCGTGTATGTGTGAGAACCTTTACAGCACAAATCAGAGCAAAAAAAAACCTTAATGCGCTGAACCTAAAATTAAAAAATAATAAAAACATACATTTTAACTAGGTGACCGGTCCAGGGTGTACCCCTGCCTTTTACCCTATGTGCGCTGAGATAGGCTCCAGCAAACCCCTGGACCCCAAATTAGGAATAAGCGGGTATAAATGATTAAAACATTAATTAATTAATAAAACCCAACAACATAATAACATGTTGATTTGTTAATCTTCATTTTTGTGAAAATCTTCACTGCTTGTTCAATCAGTGATCTGATGTTGCAGTTCATTAGAAATAGAAATTTAAAAGACTTTTACTATTTACAACAGAACAAACCTGTGATTTTAATTTCTTCTTTTACATTTTTTCTGTCTTTTCTTCATTTGAGGTCATCATGGCTGCCAGCATACTGTGAGATTAACTAATGAATAAGTTGTCGTTGTCTTATTATTTGTCTGAATAGTATGCATATTTAAGCTTTTATTAATGATGCCAAATGTTTGTGGACACTTTACCAGCACCCCTGTATAAGTGCGTCTTCCCCAAACTGTTGCGACAATGTTTAAAAGCACACGTTTAAAAGCACATTTCCTTGTTTCTAAACTGGAACTAAGAAACCAAAACATTGTTCCACCATTACCATGTCCCTGTTCACAAAACTTTCACTCAGTCTGATCTTACGAATTGTAATGTAGCTGAATGTTTAAATTCCCACAGTTGAGCGTCAAAATCTAGTAAACTGGCTTTCCAGAAGTCTGACTGACATTTCTGAAAAACTTATTTTTAACTACTAACCTATTTTCAAAAGATTCCTCTTGAATTTACTTAGAAATTTACCAGCTTTTTTCCTGCAAAAGTATTTCAGGCTCTTAATCATGCTCTTAAATTTGTAGACACTGCTGGGACATTATTAAAAAAAAAGGGTGAATATATTGAATATAGTGTAACCCTAAAACTTGGGTTATATTGTAACCCTGAAATTTGGGTATTATGAAATATCTTTTCTAAATATAAACATAGTGTGAGTGTGTGTGGTTGTGTGTGTGGCCCTCCGATGGACTGGCAACCTATCCAGGGTGTACCCCCTGCCTCTCGCCCTATGTAAGCTGGGATAGGCTCCAGCAGAACCTTGTGACCCTGAGTTTGGGAATAAGCGGTATAGAAGAAGATAAAAATATGAACATGATATATAAATACTTTATTTTTATGCACACTCTTTTAATGCTCTGTTAGACACAATAGCCACTAGAAAACATTGGATATGGTAAACACAAATAATAATGATAATTAAGAAACCTTCTATCAATTTGTATTCACTTGTAGTAAAAGAAGTCCAAAAAAACAACATCAGTCTATTAGTTAAATAATGATAATTATTAACAAGCACGGGTCACTCAAGTATAGTAAATAATGTTAAAAGCAAATTTCTTTAACAATCCAGTAATATTAAAATGTATTAAATTATTAATCAATTAATATTAATCAAATAATACTATTATTGTACAAAGGTTTCTATATACTTCACACTTAAAACTGGATGTATCATTCCTTGTTTAATCAGTTACTGATTAAAACTTTTACCATGGACCTATAGAAAAAGGATAATGAACGTAATCAATTATTTAATAATTATTAATATATAGTACAACAAGGGTTTGAATCCTGGTAACGAGGTCTTTCTGTGTGGATTTTGCATGTTTTCCCTGTGCTTGCGTGGGTTTTCTCCGGGTACTCCGGTTTCCTCCCACAGTCCAAAAACATGTACATCAGGTTCATTGGTGACTCTTAATTGCCTATAGGAGTGAAAATGAGTGTGTGTGGTTGTTTGTCTGTATGAGGCCATGCGATGGAGTGGTGACCTGTCCAGGGTGTACCCCTGCCTATGTGCGCTTGGATAGGCTTTAGTAGATCCCCGTGAACCTGATTTAGGGAATAAACAGGTATAGAAAATAAACGAATGAATGAATTCCAAATAGTACGTCAATCCGGCATTGCTTTCAACACATAACAGAATTACATGCAACAGGTGTGTGTGATCTGTGAAACAATGTTATGTGATGTGATGTGATGGAGCTGATGGGTAAACTAGTTCAGATTCTGATTTTGACACATACATGAAAATGCAAACATGGTTGCAACGGACTGTAGACCATTGCAAAGGTATAGATTTAACAAGATTGATTTTATTGTTTTTTTTAAAAAGATCAATTTTATTACATTTAGTTACCCTAAGCTGCTTTTGACATTTTTTTTATTGCCAGTGCTATATCACTGAAGAACAGGCCACCCTACATATATATAAAATCTATGAGTAGTGTAGGAGTGTAGGGCCAAATGCTTATAAAGCTATAGACAAATGTACAGATGGTAATTTACGAAGTGTAAATGCTGTACATGTTAATGTATGCAAGGGTTTATAAATCATATATTAATTGTGTGCCTTTTGTTTTATTGTTGTTGTTGTTGTTTTGTTTTAATTGCTTGCATGCCATTTTCTGATTTTTGTTAGGATGCACACACTCTTACCTCATTCCTCTTTTTTCCATTTCTATTAATTTGAGCGTAAGTCGTATCAGTAGCTGCGGTGAAATTTCCTGAAGCAAAAAACATGCATAAAAAAAGTACTTTTCAAACATAAAAATCTTATAATATAAAATATTTTTTTTCAATATTCAATAATGCTAACTACAACATCAGTATAAAATAATGTAGGCAAATTATTTCTACTAAATTATTAAGTGTATTATTTTAACTGGCTGAATAATTTTTATACTTGCTTTTTTTCTATGGCTTGTTACACAATTAAAGCTGTGTTACAGGATTATTACACAGGTGGTGAGGTAAAAAAACCTGATCGAGACGTGAGTTCTTTATTGTCAGGTTTAACATTTTTGTGCGTATTAAGATTTTTTGGTATTTATGTGGGCGGCGCGGTGGCGTAGTGGTTTACTCGGTCGCCTCACAACAAAAAGGCCCGAATCCCGTTGGCATGTTCTCCCTGTGCTTGCGTAGGTTTCATTGGGGTACTACACTTTCCTCCCACAGTCCAAAAACATGTGCATTAGGTTGATTGTTGATTCTAAATTG
>JAOTQW010054081.1:0-18153 GCA_026260075.1 Sisor rabdophorus
AAAAGGAGAAAATAAATTATTAAGAAGGAAAAAACAAAAAGCAAAATAAAGAGAGAAACAAAGAGAGTTATACATAGTTAGTTTTGTCTTTTAAAAATCAGTTTCATTAGTTTTTATATTACTGTACTAGCTTCTTTAATAGTTCACATGTCATGCCATTTATACCTTATGCAAACAGAGCTATTTTAATAGATCTCTTGATTAGATATTAGGCTGCTGTCCCAAGGCCCTGGGTGAGTGCCGTTAAAGGTGGCATCACAGTCTGGTTCTAAGGATAATTGCTGGAACAAGGTAGCTGATTTTACTGGAATTGTACATTAGAAGACGAGTTACAGTGACACAGCTAGAGATCAGGGGCCTGATGTACAAAGACTTTCATCAATCTCTGTGTCAAAAAAAAAGTCAGATTTTCATAAATCTCTGTGTACGGAAAATCTTACCTCTATACTCTTTGTACATCCAAATTAACATGAAGTTAATGCGGTCTTCTGATGGGCAGTTTAAATAGAAACATCAATGCGAATGCACTTGCCAGGAAGACACGCGTTGTTCAGATTGCCAGCTTGTTTCAACTGTGCTGTTTCTAAGAACCCACATGACTTATTACCTAGCTTATCTGAAAGGCTTAAAAAGGTGGTGGCGATATGAAAATGTCCAACTCTTATGGTTTAATCCCGTAAAAGGTGATGTAACCCGCACTTATCTGACATTATGGTCCAGCAAAGATTGGGGACTATGCTGCTTTAATTTGAGAGTCACCACTGGAACAACAACCTGCCTTCCCTTCAAAGTTGGCTGCCAAGGTTTTAGTTGATAGTTCTTATGCAAGGCCCTCAGAGTACTGCACATGAATAAAGTTATCAGAAACATCAGGAGCTGCAAAGATGACTGAGAAGATGGCTGTAAATCAAGGTGATGTGTGGATTTGATCAACCATGGCTTGGTGGCTGTGGCAAGGGTGTATGACATTTATAGACCTAAAACTGAAGACCCCAGGTTACCTTAATAATTATATGTTGAGGGTGCACCTGGAAGTTGTTTGTCAGATTACGGAGAAAGATAGTAAAAAAAGAGAGAGAGAGAGAGAAAACGAACGAGTGAAAGAGAAAGAGAAAATTATTGACTTATTAACAGACTTATTATCTGTTATTTTGATTTTTTTTCTCTTTATGAGTTTATGCCCCTTTTGTCATTTTCTTTCCATTGTGCTTTACTTTTATGTGTTTAATATCGATGCATTAATGTGCATTAATATTACTAAATTATTGCTTTTGAAACAATATGAATCCTGCATTTTAGAAAAAGAGTGAATCGATGTGTGTGTGCACTGTCTTGCCCACAGGCATTAAGCAGAAGCTCCACTCAAATGTCAGCAACAATTTGATAAAGCAGAGCAGAAGAAAGGGCAGACAGACAAATACACAAACACATTTGTTTACTATTCTAGGTAAGGTGTAATTATGCGTAATTTCTTTTAAAATAAAAAGCTGTTGTAGAATAAACTGATTAAAATAATGACATTTTTTCTTGGCAAACTATTAAAATGTCAGTAAGTTTTACAGACAGACTCAGTGAGAAGAAGTGATAATAGTGTGTATTGTGTGCAAACGATGTGAAGCATAAGTGCGCACCTGAGCATGTGTGAAAGTGTCTGTGGGTGTATGTGTGTCTGACACTGACAGACCTGGTTATCAGTGGCAAATAATGTAAAAAAGGTCAATGTGCAGCTGACCAAAGAAAAGAAAGAAAGAAATAAAGAAAAAAAGAAAGAGAAAAAGGGGGATGACAATTAATGTATGGAGGGACAAAAAAAAGAAAAGGAGTTACTACAACAGGGGGTTACTATACCAGAGAGAAAGTGTGTGTGTGTGTTTGTGAAAGAGAGAGAAAGAGAGAGATAGGCACAGCTCAGTGTCTGTAATCATGAGGATTTGTTTAGGAGTGTTAATGACAGTTATTTATCTAGTTGTCACTGCTAGTAGTTTGTCAGTCAAATACTCTTCTTTGAAACCCCCTCAAAAATTACACATCCAAAATGAACATCCTTGAAATCCAGACAGGACATTAGTCAGGACATGTGCAGTATTTAATTTAGTTTACCACTGTGAGAGGGACAAAAGTGAGGGACAGAGACAGGAAAGAGATAAAAAAAAGAAAGAAAGAAAGAAAGAAAGAAAGAATAAAAGAAAATGACAGAAAAAAAGACAGGAAACAATAGAAAAAAGATATAGAGAAAGACAGAATCTAAAAGATGGAAGACAAAAAGGACAGATGAAAAATAAAATCCGAAAACCTGTGAACAAATGTGTGTTTGTGTGTAAAAAAGAAGAAAAATAAGAGGGTGATAGATCGAGAAAGAGAAAAAGAAAGAGTGAGAGAGAGAGAGAGACAGCTCAGTGTTTGTCACCATAAGCCGCCTGTACGTTGACGTCTGGGTTGCATCTCTTTTGTGTTAAATGGCACACAGCTGTTGTGCTGTAGGGGGTGTGGTCAACCTGGCGTGTCGTGATCACACATGTTCCAGACTGTGTGGGATTTTTCCCTCTATTTGTTTAGGAGTGTAAATGACGGTTATTTTTGTAGCAGTTACTGCTAGCGGCTTGTCAGTGGAATTCTCTAGCGCGTAGGAAAGAAAGAAAGAAATTAAGAAAGAAAGAAAGAAAGAAAGAAAGAAAGAGTGCTTAAGGGTGCTGCAGGATTACAGTCCGTCATGCAGTTTCCAATTGTTTTCTTGGTGACTATGGTCTCATCTGTCCTGAAACCATTGACGAAGAATTCTGTGTAGTTATCTGCCGATTTCTTACCAATACTATCTTCCGCTGTCTGACAGGTCTAACTAAGTGATTTGTTTATGTAGCCAAAATACTGGATTGTTGTTGGGCAATAATAAACCACAGATCATATAATTATGTAATCTTTGTCATGAACTGAAAAATCAACTTGGCCTTAATTGGTCACACTAATTGTTTGCTAAAGTTAACATTGGGATGCTGTTAAATTAAATAAACTCAAACTTATCTATTTTAAAGTTACACTTATTTAATCCTTTTCTGAGGAGAGAAAAACGGTGTGGACGGTTCTGGTTCTTACTTTGCCGAAGATGGGGACGAGGTGATGCTCACACATAGAGAACATGTCGATGTCCTTTACGATCACCATCTCATCATGGTCTTCATCGAAAATGGCATCATTTAGAACATCTGCAGAAATTAACAAAACACACACACACACACACACACATGATCAGGGTACACACACGTCACTGCCTCATGTCATATCACTCTGCAAACATGTCCTGCTTTTATCTGTGCCTAACTAGATGTCAATGTTTTATCTCACAGGCTTTTTAATTTCCTGCCCTGCCTATCGCTTAGTTCTGTGACAAACACCACCGCCGTGCAGTTTGTCTCTCTACGTTGTCATTGCGTCACCCAGACTATTGCGGATTCTCATCAAAATGCCGTTGCCTAAAGACAGAAACTAAGCATAGTATTAATAAATAAAAATAAAAGAAAGATGAAAAAAAGAAGTAAAAACTGAAATGAGGGAAAAAGATTAAAATAAAGAGATAAAGAAAGTAATATTTAAAGAATGGGAATCGAAAAGAAAGGATAAAAAAAAGAAAAAATTAAAAATGAAAGATATAAAAACAAATAAACAAATGAACAAAAAAGAGAAAAAACTGCCAAACAGAAAAACACTACTTTTGTATGTATACTTGTGTATGTGTCTTTAATGGTCGAATTTTGAAGGCTCTAATAGAATTCTAATGTAGCTGCATTACATCATCTTGCTGGTGGTAATTTAAACTACCCCAAAGAGTAAAAGTGCCTTAGTCAATAAACTGTGGTTTTACAGTGTAAAACCATGTCAGTTTATAGCAGTTAAGGCACAATTCTAGCATGTGTCTGTGTTGTTAAACACAATGCAACTTTTTATTGATAAAGAATACAGCCAGTCAGTCGAACTTAACCTGAGGGCAGCAGCTGTTCAATGAGAACCTCCTACGCACACACACATATACACAAATAGACACACGTACAGGCAAAAAAGAACAAGAAATCAAATCACCGTCAGACTCAATCCGTCCCTGGGCCGCATGCCCAACCCCACAAACACCACACACTCAATTACATGCAGTAAACGGCTCTGTGCACAGCACAAACACACACAAAAAACAGTTGCCATGGATATCCTGTAAATTGGGAAGAGCGTCAACGAGCAGTTCAGCTGCTCGAACCCTACTGTACAGAAGAATCAGTCCACCAGACGTCCCTGACCAACAACTGATAAGACACCACAATTTACATCTCAAATTAGATGACACTAATAATATTAGTTAATGAACGTATAACTAACAATATATTAAAAGAGTAACAGAGAGATAAAGAGAGAACAATAGAAAGAGAGCAAGAGTAACAGAGAACAAGAGAGCGAGAGAGAGAATAAGAGAGGAAGGGAAAAAAAAAAGAGAATGAGAGACTTTTTTAACATCATTTATTTTTCATTTGAAGGAACTGGGGTTAATACAGATACAGTATGTTTAAAAAACTTTTTGGTATTTTGGTGGTATTTGATGAGGATGAGGCGGAGGAGGCCCTGTGATGGGACCCTGAAACAAAGTTTAAAATCAAAGCTTTCCTAAATTGGCTGAATAATCGTAACCTTTACCTCATCTGATCAAAGAAGGGGACATAAATGTTCCAACCTATTACAAAATAAAATCAAAAACCCGCAAACCGCAGTTATATGAACCTTTATAATGCTTTATCAGTGTGATAATGCATGTAGTCGTAAGAGTCGTCAGTGGGGTAAAGGTCGCTGGGGGCATTGAACTCAGCTTAGCATGTGCAAGTTTAAGGACAGGAAAACATACCAAAATTCTGAGCAAATGAGAGCTTGAAAATACTGAATAAACCACCGCTAGATGTGTTTCAGGATCAAACTAAGAGGGGCAGCTCCCAGAATCCACCACTCACAGTGCGGCTAAATCCACCACTCACAGTATGGCTAAATCCACAACTCAGATACCGGCTAAATTAGCCAACAAGAACACTAAGGAGAGGTGTACATTTCATACTGCAAAACTGAAATAGCACACACGCCTAAAAATGAAAATACAAAAGGTATTTAAGATATACCTTGTAGCATTTTACTGGGCAAAGCAAATTAAACAGATACCGTTCAATCATTTACAGTTCTTTAAACTGTCGGGCCGACACCTTTTCTGATGCAACTTTTATTTTTTTCTTCAACTAAGCAGTTGAGGTTTACACACCTTGCTAAAGGGCCCATACACAGCTTGGTTATTTAACACTTTATCCACTGAGCTACGACCTCAACACTTAAACAGTGTTGATGTAGCAGTAATTTGTGAATGGGCTAAAGACCTGGTAACTTTGACTGCATCAAATAATGTTTGACTACAAGGTGACACACAGGTCTCCCGGAAAGTCTGTACACTTCAAACAATCAGTGAACGATTCTCAATCAGAGGACAAATCTCCTGCCAAAGTCACTTTGAAAGATTATTCAATACATCTCAAAGCAGACATGGCCGTTTCTAAATCAATTAACAAATACCAAATGCAAATTAATAATGTGATGTTGACAGAGTGCAAAAGGCAGAACTGCAGCAAAACTGTTCATGAACTGGGTAAATTATATGTTGCTTTCATCTGTGAAGAGCACAGGGCTCCAGTAACAAATTTGCCAAGCTTGGTGTTCTCTGGCAAATGCTAAACGTCCTGCATGGTGTTGGGCTGTAAGCACAACCCCCACCTGTGGACCTCGGACCCTCATACTACCCTCATGGGGTCTATTTCTGACAGTTAGAGCGGACAAATGCACATTTGTGGCCAGCTGGGTCATTTAGCAGGGCTCTGGCAGTGTTCCTCCTGTTCCTCCTTGCACAAAGGCGGAGGTAGCAGTCCTGCAGCTGGGTTGTTGCCCTCATACCGCTTCCTCCATGTCTCCTAGTGTACTGGCCTGTCTTCTGGTAGTGTCTCTGGACACTATGCTGACAGACACAGCAAACCGTCTTGTCACAGCTCACATTGATGAACCATCCTGGATGTGCTGCACTACCTGATTTATTGTGTGGGTTGTAGACTCCATCTCATGCTACCACTATAGTGAAAGCACCAACAGAATTCAAAAGTGACTGAAACATCAGGCAAAATCTGCAGAACCACTTCTTTATTGGTGGTGTCTTGTTGCCTATATTTTCTACCTGTTGTCTATTCCATTTGCATAACATAAATAAATTCTAAATTAGTTAAATAAGTGACCTATGTATCAATGTATATACATTATTATGTATTATTATGTATTGATGCATATACAAGTAAATTAAGTGTCAGTGTAGATTAGTGAGAATAAAAAACATTATGTTAAAAATTTACTTGACTGCAACTAATGTTTACTCCCTATTTTTTTTTTCAAAAACCATTTTAATTTCACATACTAGATCTTCACATAAGATTATATAACCTTTGGTGCATGTTTTCCTTAAAGGTAACAATGAATAAACCAAGGTGAGGCTTATAAGAAAAAACATACATAAAAAATTATAAATGGAATGAGGAAAAGCAGTCATATCACTTCCTGTTGCAGCATGGTTTCTGGGTTTGTCTGCCAAAAGGTGAACTGTGATCCAATAAAGCCAGCTTAAAGAAATCTCCCAAAGTCACAAGACTTCGGAAATTCCTATATTACCTCACATGTTATCCCAAAGCAGTTTTGTTTTGCTTACAATATTAAATTAGAGAAAAGTTTGCAGTAGAATATGTACTGTATAATATTAAACATTGTCCCTTCTTTTAGAAGTACAGCGGTTACAGAGTTAGAAAACAGGCTCCAGATGTTTAGAATGATATTAATACGGGGTTAATAGAAAAAGGAAGTTCAATGATAATTTTCTTATAAAAATAAATAAATAACCTTTAAGATTAGGTTAAATTGAATGTATTTATTCATTTATCTTGCATACATGCTTTAATTCTGGGTCACAGGGTATGCCAGAGCCTATCCCAGTGCACATAGGTCGAAAGGCAGAGGTACACCCTGAACAGGGCTGTCCATTGCAGGGCTACACATAGACAAACAACCTCAATTTAGAATCACCAATCAACCGAATGTATATGTTTTTGGATTGTGGGAGTAAACCCATGTAATGTAAGCACAGGAAGAACATGCAAGCTCCACACAGAAAGACTATGCTACTATGCCATCGCGCCTCCCCCATAAAGTTACACTGATTTCCCAAATTTTCTAATCCTTTTGTCAAGTGACACTTCCCTTATATATTTCCCAAAGTCATAGATTTACATGTGCCTATCATGCTTTAATACCACAGACTATAACCAAGGGAGATACTAAGAGGGGTGGGGTGGTTGTTCGCATGCCCAACCGTATACTCTTTCAACGGACTGGCCCAAGGGTGTGTCCCCAACCTTTCTGTTGCCTTTATGATAACTCACCTAGAATTTTTTCCTGATATCCTTTGGTGAAGAACTGCATGGCTGTGGCCGCCCGATGAGGTGTCTTCAACAGGCCTTGTCTCTGCGGATCTTCTCCCAGCCCCCTGATAATGGTGGTGTATGCAGCGACGATGCTCGGCAGGTTCATGTCGTTATCTTCCTGGCTCCGATTGTGCTCGTCCTTCCAGCTCTCCTTTTCAGCACGGGTGATGCTGTTGCTTTTGGGTGTCTCACCGTTGGGCATCTCTTTAGGTGCAGCGTTCCACTTGGGCATCTTCTCCATCCCATCCAGAAGTCTGTTGAGTTGTGTGTCGTTACAGGATGAGGCTTCGGTTTCTCTTTGAACGGGTTTGGAGCGTTCCATCATAGAGGTGCGGATGTTTAAGTTTTTTTGGTCTGTTAGGATTTGTTAATTTTAACTTATTTTGATACAACATATTCAAAATTTTGATACATCATTTCATCATGTACAATATGTATATAACATACATTTAGATTTTGAAATAAATTATTACAATCTAAACTCCAACTCCAAAAAACTCATCATTTAAGGGGCTCCGTCAATCAGAGATATAATAATTATACAAGTAATATAACTGGTATTATTAAAAACTTAATCTTAATTTTCTCGTAATAATAATGTTAATAAACGTTTATAATATACAAATCGCTCACTCGTGTCAAGTTTCCCCGCTCGGTCGTTTTTTCTCCTCAGGTCTTGTGCGCTCGCGGAGCATCTTAGCTTTTATACCCGTATGCTAATTTCTAAAGCGCTATTGGTCGTGCGGCACGATTGCGTCACGTTTAGGGTGACTCTCTGAGCAGAGAAGTGATTGGACAAAGTGCACTGCGTGGGTCGATACATCGCCAACCTGTTTGAGGTACGTAGGTAGCAGGAAGAGGATTGGGATTAAACTAAACGCGTTTGAACGCATCGAGACTTTGAAAACATTTAATAAAAAATCAAGTGACACTGTTTCTCTTCCTGTTAGAATATATTTTTTTAACTTTTCGTCTAATTTGTTTATTGTCTGGTTTAAAAAAAAATTCCACAAAACGTTTTTTTTTAAATGTATATTCTAACCGGAAATGATAACGTAAAGATCAATACAAATTAGTTTTTAAGTTATATTTTCCTGCCAATTAAAATTTATTTATAATAAATATAAATGTTGATTGTTTAAAAATTGTAAAATAAATAAATAAATTACAGGTAATTTTTAATAACGCATATGACATTATGGTTGATTGCGCCAGATTGGACATTTCCAGTATCTCCTATATAACTTGAATATTTTTAAGCTACAATGGTGATTGAGGCGGTGGGGGTGTCTGTTTCAAGCTGAAGCAAATTAACTGCAACCTGAATAACTAAAAGAATGTCAAAATGCTGATCTAGTCAAAAGTACAATTAGAAGCCCAAAAAGCTTTATTGCTCAGGGCAGTACATTGTACATATTTACCACTAAAATAGTCATAAATGCCCTCAAATGAAATACTAGTTAACCAAAACAGTGTTCTAAATTTCCTGTGCTATTAAAACACATTATAAAAGTCAAAATTTTATTTGTCTTTATTCTTTAAATTCTGTATAGTTCAACAGTTTACAGAAATATGTACAAAACAACAAAACGCCTCATATATGTAAATGAAATAGAACATTACAAATACAAGAAAACAATCAAAACACTAATACAGGGATTATTAATTTTTTTTGAAGGCAAATGCTGAAAGCTTAGCCGAAGTGGCCAAAGGCTTTTTCTTCTTTGCACCGTTTTCATTTGCATCCACATCCCACTCTGTTTGGTTATTCTCGTCTTCATCTCGTTTTCGTTTTCTAAAATCTGCACCTTCTCCGATCAAACCTTTTGCCTTCTCTGTCCATTTCTATAAATGCGAGGAAGCACAATTAAACATTTTGCCTTTATTCACCCATGCAACCCAATAACCTGTTAACAATCTCAAAAAGGGACAAAATTGTCATAGAAAGAAGAAAAAAAAAGTGGTGAAGCTCTTACACAAATGTTCTTTAAAAATGAAGAAAAGACAGATTTTACAAACAATAAAGATTATATTAATATGTAGAGAAAAATTAAACTAGTTTGGTATGACTTTAGTGATCTCTGCACAAAAGACGGCATTGGAGACATATCCCTCTGGTACGTCTGCTGTTTCTTTAGTTTTTATGACTTATTTAACACTAAAAGGTAAAGAACAGTTTCTCTTTCTCTCAATCCACATTGGTTAGGCTTTACATTCCATTCTCTCATCTTGACCTTTAGCCCCAATCTAAATTCACATCAGTGTTTTTATTATGCCATGAGGATTAATTAGTTATTTTGGAAAAAATGCATGATTTTTATTTCCTAAATGCAGTAAATGGGTTTGCCATGATGCAGTTAAGCCCTTTGAAAAAAAAACAAATTTTAATAGCGATCAACAAGGAAAACGAATTTTCCTGAGCGAGAATGGAAACCGAAGGGCATTAAACCACCCTGGCGATGAGTCACCCCCTACACGTTCATGAGCAGTGGAGTCTGCTGAGCACGGTCGGCCTTACGTAGCTTGTTCTGTTCATTCATAATCCCAAAGCCTCCTCCAACACATTAACATAAGATCAATCAGTGTGCTCGATAAACACTCCCAGGTCTCCATAGAGACGGAGTAGCAGAGTTTCCTTTAGTCGTGTATCTGGAAGGTGCGTTTTGAGTGCAAAGATCCCCCCCACCCACCGAATAGCCTATCTGATGCAGAGTCACAACCGGAGTACAAATTTAGCAAAGGCAAATTTAGCATATAATGTGTGCGTATTTGTAACATGTTTGAAATGATTAACATCACATAATTTACTTCAAGCTCATTACATAAGAACTGTCTGGTGCGTCTTCAAGAAACAGATCAGAATGTAAGCTTCGAGTTTCTGCAACGGCTTTAATCCGGTTACAGGTTAGACAAATTCTAAATGTCATCATTCGTCTCAGAAAACGTGACATTT
Organism: Sisor rabdophorus; assembly: GCA_026260075.1. Lineage (NCBI taxonomy): Eukaryota > Metazoa > Chordata > Actinopteri > Siluriformes > Sisoridae > Sisor > Sisor rabdophorus. The sequence goes on from JAOTQW010054081.1 coordinate 10,477, forward strand.
CAACAAAATGTTATCTGGACTGTATTTTCATCAACAGAAACAAATTATATATATATATTATATATTAAAAAAACAGATGTTTTTTCTTGTTGTACAGGACCTACTTTCCTTTCCCTGTCAATCAGACTGGGCACCAACCAGCCCAATAACCCAGCCCAGCAGTGATGCAACATCTTACCAGCCTATCATCGTTTGACAGTGTGCGAAAGCGGCTCATGGCCTCTTTAATGATGTCCATCTCCTCCAGGTTTGGATGGTCAGCGAGAATACTTTTCCTGTTCTCCTCAAGCCACAGCTGGAAACCGGTTTTTGGTCTTTTAGAAATAAAAAAAATAATTATTATATATACCCCCAAAAATTATATTTCATATATACAACTGATCAATTGGTGGTTAAGGGCCTTTTTTTACAGGGGTCCAAATAGAGGTTACTTGGTAATGCACTAATCTTTTAGTTAACAGTCCAACACCTTAACCACCAACTACTGCAAAAAATATTTACATTGTTGGTGTTTGGAATACTCCCCTTTATCCGATGTAGCTTATGTTGAGAGTTAAGGACCTTGCTCATAGGCCAGGAGCTGGTGGTTTGGAAAATTGAACCAATCCTTAAACAACTTCATAACTGAGTTACCAGTTTACGTTTGATTCTTACACAACCATAACTAGAGAACAAAACATTAAATAATCAATCATTCATTTATCTTCTATACCCGCTTTTTTTCCTAACTCGGGGTCACAGGGTCTGCTGGAGCCTATCCCAGCGCACATAGGGCAGAAGGCAGGGGGTACACCCTGGACAGGTCGCCAATCCATCGCAGGGCCATTGAATAATTAATGTTCTTCCAACCTAGCGTTTTCAACGTTGTCTCCAAATGCTGCCACCGGTGTCTCAAGCTTCACTTTTTCCATTTCCTTCTCTTCAGTCTTTTTACTCGCTCCTTTAGACGTGCTCATCTGCAGCAGTGTAGCCTGCGCCTAAAATAAGCACAGAACATTAGTTATTAATCATGTATCTACAACCAACTGCATTTCACAGTCCCTGTACATGGACAATGAGTTGGGCTGGGGGCATTTTTTGGCCTTTGCCCACAAAATGGCCAAAAAAAGTCTTATGAAGGATGACAAGATGAAAAGTCTGCAGAGTTTTGCATACCTTTGAGCGTGGTTTTGGCGCAAGAGGCTTCAGCACTGGTGCTTTAGCCGAGGCCATGTTTCTCCTACTGGAGGCAGTCATGGTGTCCAGAACATTGATGGCTCTGGATTGAGGTGATTGAGTCGCAAACAACTTGCCTGGTCCATTGACCTTTTTTTAATTAAAAAAAACCCAAACAAACAAACAAACAAAAAAATTTAGGGATGTGTGAGTACAGCTAACTATTGCTCTGGTCTGAAATAGCAAAATATTATTTTAAGTAAAATGGAAATAAAGTTTGAAGGGCCATTATCATAAAATAGATGTACATTTACATTTTGTAGATTAACAATAAAAATCTTTTATACGTTTGACTGTAAATGTAAAGACATGTCGTATCCAGGGCTCATATCAAACACTAGTGTATCGATATTCTGACTTTTTAATCTAACCTACTCAATTTCATAAACCATCAGCGCATGTCAGTCAACTTATTCCCCTGCTTTTGTAGTTTACTGACACATACATTTCTTGTCTCAGAAACAAACAAACAAAAAAAAAAAAAAAAAAAAAAAAAAAAAAGGAGGGCCACCTCTGGATTTATATTTATGGCTCTTTGTTTTACAGCAATATATCATGATGTATTGTATTGTGATGTGCCTCTTATCGTGACACTTATACAAATAAACAACTCTAATTTGAATAAAATATAAAAATATTAAACATTAAAACGCACCTTAAAGGGGTTTACACGGCCTTCTTTACTGACTGTAGGAGAAGAATTAAGTACATTTAATTATTACTGAAATAACAACATACTAAACTAGCCTAAAGAAAGCAGATGACCTCAAATTAATATGTTTTTTTCTTCAAAACCGCATCATTAAAGGGTCAGAGCATACAAGACAACTATTGATCAAAATTTTTTTTATATTAACTGTTGAAGCTGCCATTTTTTGTTTAATAATCCATGACCTCCTGGCAGCCAAATGATCAACTGTAAACTACTTTTTGCATATTATGGATTAAGTCATACAACTTGCATCACACTATATAGTAGGGAAGTATGTAGACTTTTGTACTATTGTAATGAGAATCATCTGTATTATCCAAATTAAGATAAATCCTTAAAAAAACCTTGAGGCAGAATGATTTAACATTATTTGCTTTGTTTAAACCCCATCATACAATAAAATCTAGCCTCTAACCTGGTCTGATTGAAGGGTTTCCAGGTGATTTTGTGCTTTTACTGAATGGATTCACACCTGCAAATAAAAAAAACAAAAATCATTTGTAACCATTATCTTTCTCTTAAAGTGTTGAAACACGACATGACCGAATATGAAATTAAAGTCCAGATAAAAAGAACATAGATAAGAAGCGTTGAGTTCCTGGATGACCTACTACTACTTTCCCATGATACCATGGGGGAAAACTATTTAATGTGGCACTTTTCAACATTGCTCATCGCCTAATTCAATCTCATTTAACAGTTTGCTTTAAACATTAACCAACTTTTAAGAAGCCAAACATTATTTATGGCCATTTTTAGTTTGTGCACATTTTTTATTATGCACATTTCAAATTATGAATTAATTGTCAAAATAATGAATTATTTGTTTTTATTTCTAATTAATAATGCCTTCTCAGTGTTTTAAAGTTATTGATGTTTGGTTTACATGATGGTAGAATTAGGTTTTGGGTGTCTGCAGGATTTTTTGCATATGAACTAATCATTGCTGATACTGATTCCCTGATGGTCGCTACTGTTTGACAGAAATAATAAAAGAAAATCTGGTAGACCAGGAGATAGCATAGAAAAGGCAGCCACATTGTTTAACTGATTTGCTAACCAATGTGAAGTTCATAAAAAAAAAAATAAATAAATCAAACAATTATTTCACTCTAAGGGGAATTTTGGTTTGAAAGTTTCAATAGTAAATAAAGATATGTGACAAGTACAACAGATTTACAATTAAATTTTTAATGTCTCATTGTTTAGAGGGCCCGGCCAAATGTGGATCCAGGGTCCTGGCCCATAGTTGCGAGTCTACTTTGCAGACAGAATCTGTTTCTCAATAAATACTATTAATACTGTAAAGTTAACCGAATAACTCACGTGACTTTTTGCTTTCTGTTTCTTCTTCAGCTTCCATCGATAATTCCTGCCTGTCGTCTTCCTGCCCATCTAGGTCATCCTGTGCCGTTCTGCCACTCGAGGGTCTGGCAGCTCGACTGGCTTGATGAAACCTGTTTAAATAATAAAAACAACAGTTTTCTTTGGTATCCTTTTAAGCTCCACCCACAATAGCCCACCTTGGATAGCGAAATAATTTGTCTATAAAATGGCTAACATAGAGGCATACAAATGATTTTATCACTCAGGAATCTCTGTAGGAAATCTTAAAACCATCTCTAAGAAAGTACCGTTCATTTTGATTGTGATAGGCTGCTTCTTCCTCTGGTTCCCCTTCCTCCTGCAGCTGACTGGCTTTTTCCAAAGCAAGCTCATTGAGCTTCTGAGCAAGAATCATGTGCCTGGAACGTGAGGCGTAACGGATGGCAAGCGGTACGACACTTTGCGTCATCATCTCAGCCAACTCAACACAACGGAACTCTCGCTCCAACTTACAAGACAGCTGACAGGATACAAAAGTGAAGAAAATTAATAAAAAGAACAAGATGACAACATCATTTCATTTATTAATGTGAGCCAGCTCACTGCAAACATCTTCATCAGCAACTCCTGTTGCTCTTTCTCCTGCTGCCTCTGACTCGACTCGTCAGTCTCATAGCCGCTTGAAGACAGAAAGCCGAAGTGATTGTGGAAAAGAACAGAGCGCCAGTACTGCTCCTATAGACACACACACAAATAATAGGTATAAGAACACTGGTACAAGGTAAGCACTAACACTAAGCCAAGCATTCAAAAACATGTGAGGTGACCTGAGGGAGTCTAAATAATGTAAAACCAATAGCTAAAAATACAATAAAACAAAACTGTAGTTTCCCTTATTTTTCTGACATGCTTGTTTTTGAGACAAAGGCTGTATGCGTCAGCACCAACTACAGCATCAGAGGAGGAAGTTGACTAAAACTGGTGGTTTTACTTAAATCTTAAAGTAAACTTGGATCACTTTAATTGTAATTTAAATATAGATATATGAATACTAAAAGATTAGAATATTAACAGTATTGTGGTAATTTAATTTAAAAATTTAAGCCTGTTTTTCTTTATACTTGCTAGCAATATTTATGGTTATTTAAAATCTTCCAGAATTTTCCAGAACAGATTTTTTTTTTTAGAAAAACATGGTCATTAGTCATTTACTGTAATAAAATTAAGAAAAAAAAGAATCACATTTGACCACCAAGGAATACACAATGCTCACAAATGTTAAGTACATAATAATTAAGAGTCAATGCATTTCACAAATTTCAAGTAATTAACCTTTATTCCACACAAAATGAGTTTTTTGCAAAGTTGTTATAGAATAATAAATGTAAATTTTTTTAACAGCACGATAACCTTGTTGAGTTGTGAACACAAGCTTTTGATATGAATAAATTAGCATAAGTAGTAATTACAATGCATAAATAGAGCTGATGAGCAATATCAATGTTTAACAAATAAAATCATTTTGATTCAAAATCAAACAGTCTTGGAAGTCGACATAGCTTTATCAGTAGTGTCATTAGGCTTATTTTATAGTCAATCAAAGCAGATACTTGCAAAAACATTTTGACTGTCTGGTCATTTTATATTTTGATGTGAAATGACAGCTTTTGTTGCTTTCCCCCTACCCCCTGAGTTTTGCTGGAACGGTGTTTAAAAAAGAAAGTATTTATGTTATGCAGCAATTTTCAGTTAATAAATTTCTGAGATGCCTGTAATTGTAACCTAGTTGGCTTGGTAAATGTCAGGGTGTGTTTACAAAAGGTCCCATTAATCCTGTTTGCTGTAAAAGCTTTTCCAAGATAAATGACTCAATGTAAAAGTTTACAGCACATGTACAGTTATTTTCAATTTGGATTTTAAGCTTTTAACAGAATTAAAGGTAATAAAAAGCATCATTGTCACTTGTGGTTAAAATTATATTGGTTAGAATGGTTAAAAATAACATTTGTAATTGTAATTCGAAGAACTGAAAATTTAATTTGAGTTATATTTATGTATTACTTTACAAAAGCCATTTCCTTGCTTTATTTAGTCACAATAGACAAAACTTGAAAATTAACAAACTGTATAAAATAAAACAACTAATTCTTGACAATTTATTAACTATTGAATACATTGTTTGTTCTTAAGTGATCCAAATGACTACCAACCGAAAAAAGGGATTTAGATTTGCAGATTAAACAGCAATTGTTTAGCAGTTAGCAGTTGTTTGAGCGATTGTTTGAGCACAGAAGACAATCATTTTTATCTTGGCAGTAAAACAAAATTTTTCCAGGTGATTTATAAGGAAACATTGTAAAATAATTTTAAGAAATATCTTTATAGCAGGTTACCTTTATAAGAAAAACAATACAATGACATACTATAATGAATTAAAAATAATACACACCTCCAACTGGCCTTTCTCTGTACTGGTCTGGCAGAAGGGCAGTTTAAAGGAAAGGATAGCCACAGCAGGACGAGGGAGAGTTGGTGGAAAAATGGATCCTTTACAGGGAATACACCTGCACACCCAGAGCACATTGAAACCCTGTTTAACCACTAAATACAGTAAAAAAATTGTAAACACTTAAAACACTTTAATAAATTAATAAAAACAAAATTTGTTTCTTGTTTTCTGACACCATAAAGAAGTAAAAATAATAATGTCATTTAATCAAAAGTTCATCCCCACCTTTGACCAATCTAACAGTTTTATAAGATAAGCACTGACTAGATTAATTGAGGAAGCATTCAAATACCTGATTGCTAATGCTTACATTATAATAAAAGTTACATGATCTTTTATTTCAGTGTCTGTGCCAAAAGAAGGCGACCATGTTCAACTAAACTAATATGAGGGCTAGAGAAAATTTCCAGAATGTTCAGGCTCCAAACAATGTCCTCCCAAGTGTAGGTGTAAACTGTTAATTATTATAAAGCAGGTGAATGTTGTTTTTTTTTTATAGGAGTGCTAACTGAATTCTCATGTAAAATCACTTGTAAAAAAGACTTGTAAAGGTTCGACTTTGCTTGAACTAATTAGTCTTTGGCATGTTGCAGCTTGGGGAGGGGGAAAGGCATGAGTATCACCTTAGCTGCTGGGGGTTCTCGTGCATGCCAACCACCCAATAATGATCCGACTTGCTCTTGCAGCTCTCCCTTGTATTACACACAGGAGTCCACGTGTTTCCAAGCGAGCGGTTTAGCATTCGAACTACACCCTCAGAGTCCACGGCACTTGGCGTTCCTGTGTGCAGGGTTTAAAAGCTACAAGTAATCCAGTTCCTTTTTACAGTTGACAAATCAAATGAAAACACAAGACTTACCTTCAGCACTGAAACCCAGCCATGCCAGTTGGGACTTGGGAGAAATAGGAAGAGGTTCACCGTGGAGGATCTGCCTCCTTTTTGGGCCAAGCTGTAGAAGCTGGACACCAAGAGCCTGGTCTCCACCAAACCCTATTCCTTATACACAAAAACATCAAATTATGTGACTTACATGATCTATCATGAGCCCTAAATCCAGACACTACATCGAATCAATACCTCTGTGAAAGACTATAAGAAGCTGCTCCCCATGCCCAGCCATGCATACCACAGGCCCCGGCAGGCTGAACACCTCTCTTTGGACGCCACCAATGGTGAAGAGATGCACCAGCAAGGAGCTGGTGGCTGCCGCTGCCCAGCCTTGTCCCAGACACAGGGCCATCACGTCCTCACCTTTTGGCATGTCTACGATCCACTCCTTGTTTGTGTCCCATGAGGAGAAATGCAGGCACTGCAGCTTACTGGGACATACACACACACATTATATATATATATATATATATATATATTTTTTTATAATTTAAATAACTAATCAAGAATAAAAATAAGTAAATCTTGTACAGTCATCTGAGCCTCATGCTGCCACCTGCTGGCTTGTTTGGTTTGTAATTGAAATGATCAAACAGTTAAATTGATTGCATGTAGAGATACCTAGCAAGCTCGGCTGTGCCCTCGCAGGCAAGCAGGACAGCTTCCTGGGACAGAGCGGCCATGCTGTGATCCAATGTGTTAGTCAGGTGCATTGCATGATGGACAGCGGTATCGTGAAACTCCACGTCAATGGCGTTATCCTGCTCGTCATTGTAGCTACGCACGATACCCACAGAGTTCCAAACCTGACAACAATATTGTCAATTGTATTATAGTCAAACAACTAAATAGTGAATATATATATAAAACCTGATACAATTATTGTATTACAGTTTAAAATTTATTTTTTAAATAATTATTTTTAACTAATTATTACATTACATGTAATAATTGCATTTGTACATTCATTCATTCATTCATTCATCTTCTATACCTGCTTATTCCTGAATCCGGGGTCACGGGGGT
>JAOTQW010054578.1:0-18136 GCA_026260075.1 Sisor rabdophorus
ACACACACACACACACACACACACACACACACACACACATATATATATATATATAAACTGTATGCATACTGCAAATATGCTGGTATTTGTACTTGTAGTTCAACTCTATTTACTGTTTGCCTTTTCTTCAGCAATAGAGCTATTTTTAGATGTGTGTGTGTGCAGAATTATAATTCAATACATGGAGGATCTTAAACTGAATCACTGCACAACGGAGTCATTTAGCGTGATGGGATTTATGTCATTTAGGGCTAATAGCCACTCCAGGTGTCTTCGTGGTCATGACCATTGACCGCAAGAGTGACAGAAAAGAAAGGAAGGAAAGTAAAATGACTCCAGTGGTTGGATAATTGTAAATAGAGAAAAAACCCACAAAACTCAAAGTCCTATAGAGCTATTAATCTTTTTTTACTGACTTAGGTTCAAAATGAAGTAATTTTACCTCTTTTTTTCATGATATCCTTTAATAACTTTTTGCGCATAACACTTGTGTTTAATAACTTTATGTGCATAACTTTTCTAGTTATTTAACAGTAAGATCTATGATAAGCTTGACCTCATAAGTAATAAACTTAGACAAAAAAGTTAACTGATTAGCATGGCTATTAGTATGTCCTAATTAGTAACATGCATTTAGACTCATTACTGGATAGAAACAAGTAAATTTCCCACTGGTATTGTAACTATTATTAATGAGGACCTGGGAAATTCTCCATGATTTTCAGGCTATAAAGCTAAATGAGAAAAGACTAATTAATCCAGTGGCTGTCAACCCTCATTGCTATGTTTCCTGGCTGTAAAATCCCTCAATGATCAGATCATTGAGATAACAATTAAAGTATGTATTTCATTCATGAAGAAAAATCATAGGTAGAGACAAAACATTTACATTTATAGCATTTTGCAGATGTCCTTATTCAGAGCGACTTGCATTTATCTTTTATACAACTTAGGGGTTGAAGGCCTTGCTCGGGTGTCTAGCAATTGTTGGTGCTGGGAATCGAACAACAATATTCTACCTAGCAGTCCAACAGTTTAACCACTGCACTACAACTTCTACGACAGATTATTGAAAGAAAAGGTTTTTTTAAATAGTTAAAATCAGGATGTAAACTGAAAATAAACATGTGAATAATTGTGCACAAATCAATTGTAAAGAAATAACCAAATCCATGCAAAACAGATGAACACAAGGGGGAAGTCAACAGAGGAGTAAAGAAAGCTTAAAATACTAACACATTTTCTTTATCGAAACATATAACCCACATGGGGAATAACATAGCAAGCAATGCTGCTGTACTGTGTTTTCTTATGCTGAATAGAGCTAGCATGATTATGCAAACATAACCTACAAGCCGTAAGAAACTAGCAAAGCATCACAATGCAATTTGATTCTTTAAAACACCTGACCGACCAACAATTAATATTCCATTGCCGACACCTAATCCACGACTAATCCATAAATAAATACAGAACAGAACAGAACTTGTGTTTGCGTGTGTGAGACACAACTATAAAATGGAAAGTGGTTACGATGTTGGACTGCTGATCAGAAGAACGTGAACTTAATTCCCAGCCCCACAAATATACCACGGCTGGAAGGATCTTTTCTCCCTTAAACTTTCAGATGGATATAAAAATAAGATAAATGTAAGTCATTCTGGATAAGGGCGTCTGCTAAATGCCAGAAATGTAAATGTAAAATTTGGTGGATTTTATTCATATTTTTCATTTATACCTCTGTAGCACCCCCCCTCCCCCAAACAGTACAGGTTGCCTTCACCAGAGGATTGCCTAGCAACTTACTAAGCGTTATTTTCATATTTATGTATACATTCATGGTTTGGACTTTTGCCTCTTTTTTGACTTTGCTTTTGCCTCTTATTTTGGAATCATTTGCAAAACTACTGTTTTCCATTTTACTCCACTAAACTTTTTAAACCCGATTAAACCTGCAAAGTGGACTCATTTATTCATACATTACAACCTCAATAAAGGCTCTATATATAAAATATCCAAGCTCTTATTATAGAACTATTTTTCTAACTGCTATAATTATTTGAGACTTCAGAATTAAGCAATCATGCAAGTGATATTCTCTGTGATGTATTGCCACATTTAGTGTGCCTTAGTGTTTAGTGATCTGTGATTCATGTTCCATGGAATGGTTGACCAGCTCTTTGTGTATAATAGGTATTATCTGACTGATCAGATGAATGACATAAATAGAATTAGTTTTGCTTTTTTTCTGTTCCTCATTTTTTGCAATTATTCTGATTCCAGTTATCTAGCTATTTTCTCGGGATTACACGCCTAATTTTGATTCTTGAAAACTCGGCTCGAGAGGAGACTCTGGTGCATTACACCATCGCTGGTGCATGGCTGCTAGCTGAATATTGAATTATATTGATTAATGTTAGCAATCAGTTCTAGCAGTGGCACAAGCCATGCAGCTTGTCTACATGCTCCCTTTCTATAATATGGTCATTAATTGAAATTTAGACAGTGACTAGAGACAAACAAATTACAGCCTTTATTCTTTTGTCAGAGAAGATTTAAGGTATGTTTCTTTCAACTATGGCACCTATATGGGAAATTTCACCCGAGAGAACAATTTTAATTTTTTTAATTTTTAATTTTAAAAACAGATTAAATGGCGAGTAGATGTCACAGAAAGCTATTTGTTACTTCAATGCAAGTAATATAAAAAAATATGGTAAAAATGGTATATAAGATCAAGTTGGATGCAATCTGAGTATAACAAATAAACAAGATAACAAATAAATAAACAATAACATAAAACAACCAGTCGTGACTAAAACATAAACATGAATATGAACCTTAACCTAAACCTGAAGCATAGTATGACAGACATTGACCATGACATGCAAAAAAGCAAGACAAAGACAGACTGAAACACCTGGACACAATAAGAAACCTATGACCAAAATAAACCATTGAAAACATGGACAGGGGAATCACACGACAAGACTTAAACAAACAAAGGAAAGTGGTAGCTCAGTGGCTAAGATGTTGGACTGCTAATTGAAAGATTAGGGGTTTGATTCCCTACACCATCCACCTACTACTGTTGGGTCCCTAAGCAAGGCCCCTAACACAATTGCTTAGTTGTAAAAAAAAGAGATGAATGCCATAGATGAAACATTGACTAGAACATAACATAAGTGTCTTTGCTGCCACCATGCAAGACCTAAAATACTAAGTAGAAGGCGTTCCAGTGAAAATAGCAAGTTTTTAAAAACCACTGGAAAAATGAACAGTTGGCAATATGCCTAACCAAAATAAGTAATTAGAAGTGTATTAAATAAATAAGAATGCAAATCCTTAGTGGCAATGTGTCACAGAGTGGCCAAATCCAAACGTCCAACATTTAATTAAAGTCTTGTTTCTGTTTTTGCTGAAATAACAACTCCAATTCAGAAGGGAAAAAAGGTTTTAATGAAAAAAGTTGCTTTTGTGACCCAGATGCTTTGTTGAATTTCCCTTTCTACCAATTTAGTGCTAAAAGACGAAACAAGCTGATATCTGAAGTGTACAAAACACTTAATGTTGCAGCATTAAGGAAGCTAAACAAGGAAACTTTTTTTAATGCTTCGTGCTATATTCTGTGTCAGTCAAAGATTAAAGAGTCAACCAAGAAATAGCGTAGGCAATTAATAGTTTTTTTCTAAACTTACAAAAAAAGCCTCACAGCTTTAGGTTCCGTTCTGTCTGTACAGTGTTTTTCATGTTCTCCTTATGTCCACAACTTTTTTTATAACATTGTTTGCCATGTTTAAAAGCTGTTTATAAATCACTACCATACGCTACCATCAAAATCAAGCATTAAGTAGAGCATATCTATCAGAGAAGACATATTATGTACTGTACTGTATAGTACAAAATTTTTTAAATCATCGTTGTTTATTTTTGTCAGCAATATTAGCCATGTCAGCACCTGGTAGTCCCGCCTCTTTTCTACTATGTAAGCAAATCAGGTTCAAAATAACATAAATGGGTCCTTAAAGTGGACTTCTTTCTCTTTTTCTTACTGTTAAAACACTTCTCATGTTAAAGAGACTTCATTTTACTGAAATGCTAAAAATGTATTCATGAGAACTGCTTGCTTTGAGCAATATTACGTTTACTACCTCAGCCCTCATTTGAACTAAAGTGCTGGTTAAGCGAGACCGTATCCAGAGAGGGGGAAAACCATTATTTCAGCTCATGTTGGGTGTTCAGGAATTCAAGAAGAACCAGGGCAACCCGAGGCCACACTAATGAAAAGTAATTCTAATAATTTAGCGGGAGTCAGGATGCTTTGGGCATCATGGGGATTCTGATTAATGAGTTGTGCCATTAGAAGGAAAAATTCGCCAGGGGATCACACATAAAGAACAAGGCTCAAGCAAAGACAGAGCACCAGGTGGCCATGATCTACTAAAGAGTCTTCTATAAAATTTGACCTACTTGTTATATATGTTGAATGATACGTCACCACTGCATTCATAGAACAGTACAGATTTTAATGGATGTTATGGAAATGTTAGCCTGTAGGCAATCATTTGGTAGTGCTGCACAGAAAGATTTATCATTTAGACTTTTGTCAGGGTGTAATTATATCTTTATAACACATTTATAAGCATTTCATAAATCTTTTATAAGGCAGTACTAAAGTATTGATGCAGCAGTAAATGAGGGGGTGTGCTGTTATAGTGACATAAACAAAGACAGGTTGGATACCAGTGATAGCAATAACAGCACGTCCTAAAGTGTTTCATTCACACACACTCTCTCTCTCTCTCACACACACACACACACACACACACACAACCACACACACAACCACACTTGAGAAATATAAATTTAATATATCCAGCCTCAATCCATCATGGCTCTCCCAGTAGAGGGGGCTGAAGGACGGTATGCCGAGGGCATGTTTGGATATAAGCAAGGTCAGACAAGGTAAGGCATCACAGCTTTGATTGGGGTGTGTTTTATAAATAATTATTAAAATCCATTATTAATTAGTTATAATTAAATCCGTAAATATATATGACATATCACAGAATTCAATTGTTTTAATGCTATAACCATAAGACAATATCATAATTTTTAAGTCTATACAGTATTAATTATTAGTAGCTTTATTATAAAAACCTTTGTAATGATTTTTTATGCTATATTTTATTATCTCATAACATGTTCTATCTCGCCATGTGAAGGACTGGCAACCTGTCCAGCGTTTACCCCTGCCTCGTAGAAGATAGATGAATAAATGAATACATTTTCTCTCTCAGTCAAATTTGTTTGTAATTCTGATTCCTAAATTCTTTATTTTTGGCATAACATGTAAAAACAGTAAGTGGTAAACTGTGGTGAACCTTGTTGCGAAGAAAATTTTAAATTATAGCAGGCAATGTAGGTTGAAAAGTAAACAGAAGCTTTTACTTCAGGTCTGGTTTATCTTTTTTTTTTAAGTATTCCATTGGTTCAGTTTGTGTTCTTTAATTTGGCTTTGCTTCCACACACGGTGTCACATCAGATATTCTTAATTTCAAGTTAAAATAGCTCCGTAACGAACAAAATACTTGCAGTAAATTGTAGCAAACATTTGTGATATATTTAGGCAAATCTTTTTGGACTTATTCTCCTATTAAATAATTCTTTTCACAAATATAAAATATAAAAAAAATTCTCAAGTTGCATAGTAAATTTATCTTATAAAATACATTATTGATTTGGCTGCAAAAGACTGCAATTCTTTCTGTGACTTCGTGCATTTTGGCTATAGTCTTCTGCAAAATGTTAAGTGGTTGAGTTTATAAAACCTTTTAGGAAATAACTGATATAATTAAGAAGAGAAGATTTGTTTAGTTTGATCACACATTATACAGTTACACTGGGTTTAAATAATATGTTAGGTCACTACTTGTCCAATACCCTGTAACACCCTGCCAGCAGAGGTTTTTGCTCCTTTTGCTGCTTTGACTTATCACTTTCTATTCCTGCCATAATAGCCTGGCCATGCCAAACAGTCTTTTGTAAAGTATTGCCAGTTCTACTGTCTTATCAAGCATTTCTACTCTTATTGTCAGTTCTCTTAGACTATTGGACTGATTATTTTGTTTCTGGATCTATTTGCCTGTATCCACAGTTCTGACTGTTGATTCTAATTTGTGAATCAACAATCTAATTTGTGATTGTAGATCTATCTCCACAATAATCCTTTACACATTCTAATAAAGATTTTGATGATATAAACCTGCTTAGCCTCCTTACATTGTCTTAATATGTACAACTTTTTCATGTTCAGCCATATTATAGTTTATTTATGTTTTACCAATCAGATGCATCATGATTCATTTTAAGTCTTCATAGGTCTTAATACTGTGTACTAAGTTGTGTAACTCATCTGTGTTATTATCTTTCATCACAAGCTTCTGTGCATGCTGATAATATAGAAAGCCAAACCATGTGACCAAGCTGCGTCCTTAAAGAACATACTCTGTAGTACAATTTCTAAAACATTTTTGTCAGACATCTTGAGAAGTATTACTTATTCAGTGTCAGCAACTGGTAGCCTTTCCCTTTTTTCCGCTATGTAAGCAATGCTGCAACTGTTTTTAATGTTTTTAAATTTCTAACATCTGATAAGGTTTATGGTGCACTACACCCTGAACAGTCAATCGCAGGGCCACACACACACACACACACAACTTTTCATATCCAAAGGGGGAAAACATTTTTCGTTTTAGCTCCTTTTGGGTGTTCAGGAACTTAGGGAAAACAGGCCATCCTTAAACCACATCAATAAAAAGTAATTTAAATAATTTAGTGGGAATCAAGGTGCCTTGGGCTTTATGGAGATTCTGATTAATGAATTATGCCATAAGAAGAAAACCCCTTTTCGTGTTTAGCTGTATATTAGTTTATAATAGTCTTACCAATCAGGTGCATTTTTAATTCTTATTACTCTCTTCTTGATTGTGTAAATAGTATCAATGTTATCCTTATTACCCTTTTCTAATGTTTTTTATGTCTGAATATTTATTGTAATAAATACTTCCCTAAAATTTTAAAGAAATGTCCCCTTGTAGAAAATATTAATTTATTTATTTTAACTTCAAAATTCAGGTTCTTAGAGGGTCAGCTCTGCTTTAAAAAAATTTGTGGGATATAAATGCAAGTCCAGGCATCTATTGCATCGCATGTAGGGCGATAGGCAGGAGTAAAACCTGGACATGTTACCAGTCCATCGGAGGGCCACATATAGACAAACAACCACACACTCTCACATTTACTTCTATGGACAATTTTGCCTCACCAAATAACCTAATGTAAATGCTACATGTAATGTAATGTACCCACACAAGCGAGGGGAGAAAGACCCTTTGCCTGGAAACAGAACCTGGGACCTTCTTGTTGACTGTGTTAACCACTACGTCACATCGCAGCCCTATTTGCATTATCAGTGTTTAATAAATATATATATTTATGTAATATATTTTTATTGTATAAATAAAAAAGGAAATATTCTTTAATGCATTTTTTCAGCTTCTTATGGCCTATTTTTTTAGATTGTGAAGAACTTTAGCCATACACGCTCCCGGATGAATGAATTACTGTGGAAAAACAGTTTTTACTCAGCACGCTATGTTTGCATTTTCTGGGGTTTAATATTTTGTAAATTTTATTAAACAATTAAGCAAAAGAAAAAATTGTTGCATACCGAAATCAGAAACCTTGATATACTAATGAATAAAATGTGGTAAAGGGTGAACATCTATATTTTTTATTTCAGATTTTTTTAAAATAAAAAATCTAATAACAATATTTCATAAAGCCCACAAATAAATGAACAACCACACACACAGGCAATTTATCACCAGTCAACCTAATGTACATGTTTTTGGACTGTTGGAAGTTAAATGAATAATATGGACACTAAACAGCGAAAAATTACAATTTAAAAACATTGTACACCAATGTATAATATTTTAATGTTGTGGCGTCATGTGACAATGAGAGGTGCTTCATTAGATTAGATGTGGAGAGACTCTTTTTTCCAGGTCATAAATCGCATGTTACATAAACATAGTTTTTATACTTTCAGTTTTGTCTTGCCATCACTTCTATTCCTTTAGTCTGTGCAAATCATATTTATAATCCCCGTAACCATACTATATAAAATACATTTTTTGTAATGGTTTTACAGGAGATACTTACTTTACATACTTATGTATGTGATTTCAGATGGTGCTGCTGGCCATCGAGAAAAAAAATGGCAGGTTTTACAGCTGAGAGAGAGCCTACTCAGATGAAAACCGCTTTAGTAAGTTTAATCATAATAATAAATATTAAAATAGTAACATGTTTTTTTTTAATCTCACGACAATGAGTTAGAACGTCTGTAACATTTTTTTCGTTTGATTAATTGTTACTGAAAAAGGTAAAGATATTAGTTAAACTATTCATTTATAATGCTGTTATTATAGTTTAAAAACATAAAAAAATAACAAGAAGTAAACAGAAAGTCAGTGAAACATTCTTTTTGTTATACAAATTCCAGAATGGCCATAACTCTGTCCATCCCACAGGAGTAATATTTAATAATACCAGCCGTCACAACTATCCACTTAATCTGCTAGAAAACCACTCTCACACACGCTCTCTGTGTGATTCTCCAGCTGGGACTAAAATTGTTAAAGTGTGAAAACCCAGCCAAGCCCACCAACATGAAGCCTGTATTAAACAACATCACTAACTCACTTACGAGATTTACAAAAAGTAAAAAAAAAAGTCAATATTTATTCCTTTTTTTATTCTGTTGATCAAAGTTTCTATTTGCTGTTGGTGTTGGTTCATTTAACATCACCCCTAGTGAGCATCCGTTACATGTATGTGCAGTTCCCTTGTGTTTCTTAAAGATTAGTTACTTGTTTTGGCATAAATTTAACAATAAATCTAGCAATCTTGAATCTCTTGATTTCTTTTAACATCGACTAGTATTTGAGTCTCCACTGATCCTATACAGCATTCTTTTTGATAAAAATAAGCATACATTCCTAATAATGTCACCACCAACTTGCTTTAATGCAAGCATGGCATTCTTACTTTACTTCTCACCTACCTTGGTATATCACTGCAAACTGTCATAGAACATTATGTAATCGTAACTTACAAATCACTTATGCAGCTTCAGAATTTACACGGACATGCATTTCTTTGCATTTTTCATGCTTTCAAGTTGAGTCATAATCTTTCCTCTGTGATTTATAGACAGGATCACATCCAGCAGCCTAATTAGTAATACATGTGCAGAGCTCCGCAAATGTCCCCACTGTACTTCTACATGTTACATATTAATGTTTCATATTTGATTGATTGTTTATTTTTTAATTACTTATTGAAATACAATGAGCAAATGGAGAGAAAATGCAGATCAGTGGTAATCAGACTTAACAGAAATGATTCAAAGCCACAAAGATGAAGAGCAGTCCCACATGAATTAGATGCAAATTTCTATAATATTCTATAATGAAATATAAGTTCAAACAAATAGTTGTATTTTAAGGTTTAATGTATTTGCAGTATCTTTTCTGCAAAAAAATGTAGATGATTGGAGTTGCATTTCTTAAAGTAAAACAGCCCTACACTAATTCTGTTTTATTCCCCTACCACTATGTCTACTCCTTCGCTTACCCTTTCCTCTTGGATAGTGGCAAGCAGAAGGGATAGGATAATATTCCTTTCAAAAATGGGACACCACTACTAGACCAGTAAATTTCTCATATGTGTGTTAAAAAGCTAATAGTCTGCCATTAGTCTTTTATTTCTTATAGTGTATTCTGTTATTATGTTGTGGGACTATTGTGCAACAGTATATATTTTGCAAACATTAGGGATTTTTTGTATAATGTTTCTTTGAACAACTTAGTCTTATGACGGTAAAATAAGAACACAGCATTAAATGTATACAAAAGGATAATTGTTTGTTTTTAAATTCCTTATTAATACATAAACATATTTTATCTGTAAATCCATTGGTTGCTTTGGCAGCCATGTTGCCGCTGGATCCTAGTTAGGGTCAGTTTGGGAGTCAGCCATTGTTACAGCTCCCCTGAAGCAGAGAAAATGGCCTGAATAAAAAGGAATTACAATAGTCAATTTTTCATTGTCTAAAATTTGTTTTTGGTCTGTGACAAGCCTAACATCCATTAAAAACAATTTTATATAATTATAAAAGCACAAGCATGCTTTAATAAGTTTACACGTTCTCTCTTTTTCCTTCTTTTACAATCTTGGTCCACATTTGAGGAAAAGTCAGCAGTGGGTGATTGAACAGTTTGTTTTTAACGTAGAAAAGTCATTAAAAACATTAAGTGTTAGTTAATTCATCAGAGATACTGACTAAATGAGTAATTGATTTGCCATTATAAGAGGGAGTGGGCGGTTTAAACACCTTCATCCAGTTGAGTGGTGCACACAATTTATGATCTGGCAACTCTATTTACATTTGAGCTTTGTACGTCTTTGTATAATAATTATATACATGTCATGCAAATATTTCAATATTTTTGAATAACACATTAAAATGATTGTCTGTATTATGTCCACTTGTGTTTCATTCATTAAACAAGGAATTTAGACCAGAACTGTGTTTGGACAGTCGAACACTACCAATTGACTTACAGATAAAACAGCCAGTGGTTTTACTGATTAGAGTTTAGAAGTGTGTAACGTGTCATTACCGTTTAGACACACAATATAAATAAAGATCAATTGTGTATTTGATGTTTGATTTTAATCAGATTAATACTGCACACAAGTGGCCTCTCTCTCTCTCTAGCGCAGGAAGAACATGCAAACACCGCACAGAAAGACCCCATGACTTTGGTCCGTCCTGGTTTGTACACTGTGTTTGCAAAGTCTGCTCATTTTTAAGACAGACTTGTTGGAGGCTATGTTGGTGCTTCAGGGAAGTGCTACGTTTTAGCTCTGGCAGTGTTCCTCCTGTTCCAACTTGCACAAAGGCGGAGGTAGTGGTCCTGCTGCTGGGTTGTTGCCCTCCTCCATGTCTCTTGATGTACTGGCCTGTCTCCTAGTAGCTCTGGACAATATGCTGACAGACACAGCAAACGTTCTTCCCACAGCTTGCATTGATGTGCAATCCTGGATGAACTGCACTATCTGAGCCACTTGTGTGGGTTGTAGACTTTGTCTTATAGTACCACTAGAGTAAAAGCACTGACACCATCCACAAGTGCCCAAAACATCAACCATAAAGCATAGGAACTGAGAAGTGGTCTGCGGTCACCACCTGCAGAACCACTCCTTCTTGGGGTGTCTTGCTATTCCATGACACAACAGACTGATTGTCAGTCGGTGTTGCTCTCTAAGTAAGTAGTTTGATTCCACAGAAGTGGGATTGTCTTGGAGTTACATTGTGTTGTTTAAGTGCTCTCTTTATGTTTAAGCATTGTATACAACACTTAAAACTAAAAAAAATCTATCCTTTGCATGCATTAAAAATTTGCTACCGTGACTTTGTAAGTTAAAATACCAAATAACAGAATGTGCTGAATCAAATTATATGAAATTATAACATCAGTGTATTTACAGTACATTTGAATCTATGTTGTATTTTTTCAATTCTTATTGATAGGGCAGAGGGACGAAATGGGGAAGATGGAGAGAGTGGTGGGACTGGAAAGGACTCGAACAGGGGTTGCCAGAATGCAGTTGTGCATGTGGGTGGCAGCACCTATAACCCACTACACCACGGCACCACATTGTCGATTCATTTTTAATGTTAGTTTGTTTTGTTAAATCGTAAAGCCATCTTAAACCTACAGTTGCTATCTTTTAAATGCCAATTAAAATTGTATTTGCTATATTTGCAAATAAATAAACAGATCCTATTACCAGCAAAGTTCAACTCTGAACAACTTTTCTCACTTAAATATTGACATAACCTTCAGACTTGTGTCATCAGCTAAAATATTTTCACCCAATAGTTGTAATGCTAGGATGTGACCATGATCCAATTGGCTAGACTGAATTAACATTAGAAAAGTCTGGATTTTCTGTCTGGGCTCTAACTTGAGCTCTATGAAATGATGTGTAATTGCCCGATAAGGGTCTACTTTTGTTCTCTTTGCCACAAGCACTGTCTCTGTGGAGAGTCATTACCACTCAGTGATCAATATTTCCTCACAATTTTTTCTTCCATTCAGGCTACTTTACTGAATAAACCCCTTAAAGCTGCCATTTGTGTCTATAAGAAACTCTGTTTTGGGTGGATTTTAAGATTTTACCTCTAAAGAAAAAGGAGGTAAAAAAACTACAAAATTTTGAAAAAAATAGGGAAAAGTAACATTTTTATAACCAGAGCTTTATTTTTAGGTTAAATTTTTATATTTTATATATTTAGGTTAATCTACATACCTGTAGCTATCCAATACATCCAATACATCATCCTATGCACTGCTTTTTGTTTATATGTGGTAAAAGCAATCCTACTTAAATAAGTTGTTTTTGGAACTAAATTAAAATGTATTTATTGTTGACTATTCTCAACCCCCCCAAAAATAATACTTGCACAGTTATTACCTACATATACAAAAGCAACTGCTTGAAATGAAGGACCTAGAGAAGCTTGTGAGAGCAATATGATAAACAGTTGGTACAGAAGAACATGCTACACAGACGGAAAGAGATGCAATAGTTACAATAGTAATAATTTCTACACTGTAATACACTGTAAATTTTACCAGGATGCTTTAGCAGTTTGCTTCTCTGTCCTACCCTGTTGACAGAAAAAGGAAAAACCTCACATTTATAAAATAATTGTATTCTTCCAAATTTCCTTATGCTCATTTTTTACTCAAATATAGTTTCCAAGTAACACAAACAGGCGACAACAGGGCTGTTAAAACTCACTGGTATATGGTATATATCCCCTCATTCTTTCAGGAATAACTTAAGAGAAGTAAACTTACCAACTCCTTATGACTTAGTGGGCAAGAAATAATCTGTATTTGTTCTCATTGTAAAAATAAAATATTCTTTTTGTCTGTAATGCTGGTGCAAAAATCTGACTCACTTCCACTGCTTGGCTCTTCTCACCCTACACATCCGCCTAAGTCATGCACTACTTTTACTTGGTGATTGCATGCACTTGGGATTCACTTTCAGTTGTTTTTTAGATTAATCTGCCCAAATTCCGCTCTTGTGTTAATAGAAAGTCTCTGTATTTTGCTGATGTATTGATAAAGAGAACATTAATTTGCAATTTGCTCGTATTTAACGTCATTTTAGTAAACTTACTAGTGTTTAATTTGATTATTTCACACCTTAATTCAAGTTGACTTCGGAACTATTTTATCTCAGATAGTAATAGTTTCTGTTCTGTTTAATAGAATGAATCACCTGATCCATATAATAAACAGTGGGTAGGGCTGCTCAATCTTGGTTAGCTATTTTCTTTTTAAAGCAAAACCTTTTAGACAAGCAAAATGCTTGTAAACTGTATCAGTAATATGCAATAAGTCTGATGTAACAAGATCATATTAGTTTCCAGCAACTTATATTTTGTTTCTGCTTACACATATACATCTACGATATTTGTAGCTATTTAATATATTTTTCATCATCTTATTTAGAAAGGGTTTAAAATCAGCTTTCATTGTGTGATGAGGCTATAAATATATGGGGGATTAAGGCCTTAATTATTCTGACCATTTTCCAAAGCTTTCTTGATTGCAGAAATCCGGTGTTAGCTTGTCTGTTTTGATAAATAATAATTTTAAGATGAATAATATTTTTAAGAGATCAAAAATAATTTATTATAAATATCAAAACCTGAAAGAAACACTAGTTTCAAATCAGGCTTATTTGGCTTATCTGTTTCACTGCCTTTTTCACAAAAGTGGGCATATTTTTCAGTAATGATATTCAAATGGGGCAGCGCTATGACATTCGCCTCACAGCAAGAAGATTGTGGGTTCGATTCCTGGGTCTTTCTGTGTGGCATTTGCATGTTGTCTTCGCGCTTGTGTGAGTTTCTCCGGTTTCCTTCCATAGTCCAAAAACATGTACATTAGGTTGATTTCTGACTCTAAATTGCCTATAGGTGTGAATGTGTGTGTGGTTGTTCATCTATGTGTGGCCCTGCGATGGACTGGTGACCTGTTGAGGGTGTACCTCGCCCTATTCTCGCCCTATGTGCGTTGGGATAGGCTCCAGCAACTCCAATGACCTAGAGTTAGGGAATAAGCGGGCATAGAAAATAAATGAATTAATATTCAATAGGGATATGGCATACTTACCAGAAATTACCAAGGACATGCAGTGTTGCTCACAGTGGATTGAGGAAAAATCATAGATCCTGAAAAAGGAGATGGCACATTATTAATCAAAGATTTATCACTCAGTGAGTGAGGAAATCTGCTGAATTTGTTGTACTTGTGGTGGCAAGCAACACAATTTGAGAAGTGACAACAGCTCCACGATGCTGTCAGTCTATTCTATTTACAGATTTGAAAGTGTGTTGGTCATCTTTGGAAATTTTTTGTAACATATGGCAATAATATAATTCATGCTGACACAATGCAATCTCAAGAAAAATAGTCAGAAAGCAGCATTGAGCCTAAAAATAGGAAATGAAATATGACGAATGCTGAAGGTCAGGCAATAAATAAAAACAAAATAAATGGGATGATATTGATTCACAATCTCACTAGCCATTGCATTATGTTAGAAGTAAAACATAGAAGGTTGCAGGAAATACTAAAAGACGGTTTTTAAATGTATTTCAATACTGTTAGTTTTTTGTTGGAAATGTAAAATAAAATTAAACATGTACATTGGGTTAATTGCTGATTCTAAAGTGCCCATAGGACTCAATGTGAGTGCGTGTGGTTGTTCGTCTATGTGTGGCCCTGCGATGGACTGGCTACCTATCCAGGGTGTACCCCAAGCCTCTAGCCCTATGAGCACTGGGATATGCTCTATCAGACCCTTGTGATGTTGTGTTAGTGAATCAGCAGATATAGACAAAGAAGAAAAAGAGAAGAAGAAGTTTAGATATGTAGCATTTTACAGTTTTACAGTATTGGTGTTGACATGACAACAAACTGAAGCTTTGACTTCTGTAGACTTCTATTGTTTTTAATTTTATCCTGTTGGTTTGTTAATTGATTGTGTTTACCTGTTTTAGGTTATTTCTCAACTATTTGTCTGTGTATATGCATGTCTGATTCATTCATTCATTACCATTTAATTACAAGTCATACAATAGAAAATATCAATTTATTTTTTTGATTAGATAGGCGAGACAGACATTTGGGTGGACTCATGCTCCTGTTTTGGACCCTATAAAATATTATGTGGTTGGGCCCTCTACCACACACATTCTGTTACTTATAATAAAATAAAAAAATCTCTGTGGCCCCCCAAAGTGTAGGGCACTTAGAATAGTTCTATACCCCCCCCCCTTATTAGGACCTTTGATCCCACCTCATTCTACAAATAGGGTTTTTGTTATGCTTGACTTAAAAAGCAAGCAAAATTACTATTTGAAAATGCATAACATGTTGACTTATCCACAGCAAATAATCTTTTTGACTTCTGTACAACATTTTTTTTCTGGTTCTTTTTCATTTTATTTGGCAGCAAGAATGCAAGAATGTCACAGGTTTGATTTGCAGGCAAGGGGTTCTCCCTGTGTTTGTGTGGGTTTACTTCGGGTACTCCAATTCATTCCCACAGTCCAAGAACACGTACATTAGTTTGATTGATGATTCTAAATTGCCCATAGGAGTAAATGTGATTTGGATGGATAGACCAGCAACCTGTCCAGGTTGTAACCCTGCCTCTCGCCCTATGTGTGCTGGGATAGGCTTCAACAGACCCCCGAGTAATGTAATAAGATGGTATAGAAAATAAATGAATGAATAAATGTTTATTTTGTATCAATATTTGTGTTTGCTCAGTGGTTACATTTTACAAGCACCACAAAAAAGGTTAGCTCATTTCTATGAATGAAAAAGCCAAATTCCAAATATATATATAACTGAAATGTAAATACCTGAGCTGTAGGATTAGGAGCAGATTTTTATTAATTCTTGCAAAAGAGAACTTTCATACCAGCTGATGCCTCCTTATGCTATCACCTTAGACAATTCACTAATCTCCCCTTCAACCACTGCTCACTGCTTGGGGTAACTATAGACAAATAATTATCCTTTTCTTTACATATTGCAAATGTAGCAAGATTCTGTAGATTTATCCTCCATAACATTAGAAGGATCCGACCATTCTTATCCACTCAGGCAACTTGGTTGCTTGTGCAGTCTCTTGTAATCTCTAGACTACTGTAACTTGCTCTTGGCAGGTTTTCCCCTGAGTACACACCACACCACACCACTGCTATGCTTTCTTCACTGGTTCCCAGTAGCTGCACGCATCACATTTAAAACACTAATGCTTGCCTACAAAGCCAAAAACTGAACCATCCAACTCGCCATCCTACCTCTAAGCACTCATTACTCTTCGCATAGCCACGCGCTCTCTACTGCTTGACTAGTTCCCCCATCCTCTAGGACTGAAGGTTGGTCCTCCTCATGGCTTTTCTCTGTCCTGGCACCAAGATAGTGGAATGAACTTTCCATTATTATCAGAACAGCTGTGTCACTGGCTGTCTCCAACAGATGCTCAAAAGCGCACCTCTTTCTTAAACCCCTAGCCCTTGTCATATGAATTAAAGGAAATTATTCATACTACAACAGTTTTTTGTAGTTGTTACACTTTTTGTTTTGCGGTCAATTGTATCAATATTGAGCTGTTAGTACATTGCTCTGGTCAAGAGCTAAATGCTATAAATGTAAATAAATGTGAATTTCTAATGTAAAATGTACGCGTGTTTATTCTACTAAAATATAGTGTGTACTTTGTAAATAAAGAAGGAAATATTGATTAAATTTTTTAGATTAGGCCCTATTACAGAACTCTCTCACTCTCTCTTTCTTTTTTCTCTCTCTCTCTCTCTCTCTCTCTCTCTCTGTCTCTCTCTCTCTTCTAAATGATCTGGTTTCCTGTTTGGGATTAACAGTTTTAATTCTTATAATCTCACTGGAGAAGAGACTAAACTGTTAGCGGGAAACCCGTGATATTGGATTATTGCATGCTGATTCATACTGATGGATGTAGCCAATCCGTTCTGGCAGTCACATGGATAGTCTTTTGCATACTAAGGCCATTAATGGAAATTTGGCCAGTGAATAAAGAGGGGAAAATGCTACTGCGTCAGTTTTCAAACTGTAACAAACATAATTTATCACCCGTAATTCCTCATCGATTTATTTCCTTTTGAAGGAATTCTAACATCATATTTTGGCATCACCCTCCCACTACTTGCTTTCTCTTGAGGAAAAGGTCACAAAAGCCAGTTGAAAAAGGACGTATGAATGTGCCATCCAAACTAACATGCCCGGGATATGATAAAAACCCATAATAACTGTTCATAGGCTTCCAAATATAACTATATAAATAAATTAAAAAGTACATAGAATGTTAATGTCGCTACAAGCTATTACCAAATGTCAACTGTTTCATTAGTGACACTGTTTTTTAAAATAACACTGATAGTAAGTGTTGTTATTGAAAAAAAATTTGCACTGTTACCTGAGTGGACATTTTTTTTCGCGCTTTTGTGCAATTAATGTCAAAATAGATGATTATAAAGAAGGAGAGCTCATTAGAAGCTCGGCAAAATGGCCAAAGTTTGGAGCCTCAAGAAAGTCACAGAATGTTTTTTTTCTTAGATAAAATACCAGCAGATCAATAAACATAGAGATTTATAATGAATTGATGATACAGTTAAATAACAAAAAATAAAAACTTGATGATGCTAAGATAAGGATGTAGAGGACTAAAGTAGATATATTAGTTGTGCAGAACAATCACTCGATAAAGCGTTGCAGTAATGAACGCATAAATTTAATTTTCTGCATTCAATCTCAAGAACATAGGTTGTATTTTAGATATATTTTTAAGATGATAAAATGCATTTTTAGGGTGGCGCAGTGGTTAGCACCGTCGCCTCACAACAAGAAGGTCCTGGGTTCGAATT